>CACVCL010018183.1:0-136694 GCA_902729485.2 Mus minutoides | reverse complement strand
GCCAGCCTGGTCTACAGAGTGAGTTCCAAGACAGCCAGGGCAATACAGAGAAACCCTGTCTCAAAAAAAACCAAAAAAAAAAAAAAAAAGAACCATTCAGGTCTAGATCAAGACTGGCTTCCCATCTGGTATATGTAACTAACTGCTGGTATCTGTTGTACAAGCTAACATTGCAGATGCTAAAGAACAGGCTCCTTTAACATGTTTCTGCAGTTACAGGCACGCTTTCAATTCTGAGCTATAGCTTTCCATGAGAATGAAAACATCAGTCAAGGGAAAAGAGTTTACTATCAGTTATTTGCCTAAAACTTTTGTTTTGAATTTAGTAACACGTAAGAGAAAATGCCTACTATATTGATTTTCTTGATGATACATAAGGCCACATGAATGTAGGCAAATGGTCAATAGTTTTATTTCAGCATTTACTAAAGTCTTAAATATAATCACATATAAAACAAACATTTCAAAAGTGCAAAATATCAGCAAGGCAATCAGTGCTACCCATCTTCCCTTGCAAACAGTCTCCCCTAATTGTGCTGCCAGAATCACATACAAAATGCTTTTTACACTGGAGTTTAGAAACAGCCTTGGTCAGGAGATCATACATGATAACAAACGACGCAGTGCAGATCCACACCCAGGTCCCTTGCCACCATACTGCCATGTATAACACTCAGCATGGTAAGGCCACAAGTGGATCATGGCAAGGTGTAAGTGCCGGCCTGCGGAGAAGAAGCCTTTCTCAGCGCAGCGGTGTCTCTAGCTCTCCAGGACCAGCTGCCCATCTTTGGTCACTCTTGGTTGTGCTTTGGTTTACTCTTAAGTAGTAATGACTCTGCTAACAAGAGTAAACAAACCTCAAGACAGCAACTGACAAAACTTACTTTTTAGTATTTAAGGAATATACTACTTAATTCTCAGGTATTCTTACTCAAGACATATTGTAGAAAAAATAAAGTATTCCATATACCTGGAACTCCTTAGTAGCTTGCTCATCCAGTATTACCCATGAGCAGGAAGGCAGGCCAGGCCTGATGTGCCATGCTTACCTCTCTAATGTCCCAGGCACAGTGCCTCCCTCCCTTTGCCTGTCTGTAAAGGGCACTGCCATCTGAGGGTTTCAGGGCATGTTATGTGCAGTGCCTCTGGATACCATGATAGGTTTACAAAAGAAGGAAAAAAATCAAAACACAGTTCACCTCCTCTGCCACTCTATAAAGAGACCTGTGGAAATCAGAAAAGCTAATCTAGAGAGAATAAAGGACAACCGTGAGGAGGACAAAGATGACAGCACATGCTGAGGAAGGGGAAGACTTAGTGTACGGTCACCCTTCCTCACAATAAATGTGCCTTGAGTTATCCAGATTCGGCTCCCAGTGCACAGTGCACACAGCTGCTCCTCAGACCCTGGAGACAGGGTTTTCCTTCAGAAGGCGGCCTAACTTGCATGCTCAAATCAATGACTGCCAACTCTAAGTAAAAAATTTGATGGTACCTCAGAAAGCAGTGACAAAGCCGGGCGTGGTGGCACACGCCTTTAGTCCCAGCACTCAGGAGGATTTCTGAGTTCGAGGCCAGCGTGGTCTACAGAGTGAGTTCCAGGACAGCCAGGGCTACACAGAGAAACCCTGTCTCAGAAAACCAAAAATAAATTAAAAATTAAAAAATAGCTGTGACATTTACATCACAATACTTCCTTTACTCAAGTGGAAGGAGCAGGTGACTTAAATCGGTGCTACTAAAAGACTGCATTTACAACATGAACAGCAGGGAAGGGCCATGTAATTTCAGGTTGACCTTCAAAATAAGTATTGCCTAGTAATGTCCCTGGCTCGGAATATGGTATAAAAGAGCAGGCATACAGTTAATACAGCCTTCAGGGTTATAGGAGCTGAAGCAGTTGTAAGAACAACGACCAGCACCAGTGGTTCCTACAATACACCTATGTGACAGTGTTCAGAGCAAACTGTATTATTAGTAAGCTCTGTCTGATCTCCATATAATACAGGAAAGAAAAGCTGGCTCAAAAGCTAGCAGCTCTTCCATATTCATTTAGGCTTAGCCCTCCAGCACAGAGAACACACAGAGTGACTAGACCCCTAAGTACCTCTACATCTTAATATACTCCCACCCGGTGCATTTTCTAAGGATAAGGAGTAAACGCCCCCAAGACCCCTAGACAGACTATATTCATTCCCATGTAAGAAAAAAGGAAGTGCTGCTGTTAAAGCATTAGGATATGTAAACGCCCTAGCTACAAAACCTGCTGAGTGTTCATACAGAGCAGTGAGTCGCCCCTAGGCTTTCCAGTAGTCTTCAAAGAGGGTCTCTTGGGAAGATCCCATGGAGTAAGGCAAGCAGCATGCAGGACACAAGGTAGCTGAGAGGGAAGCTGCAGCAACAAGCGTGTGGGTTTTCAGGACAGTCTCCCTCAGTGTCCATCTATGGGAGAGAAGGGGAGAGGGTCAGGGTGGTCAACCAGAGGAACCGGCCACCAGAGAATGCCACAGTCTAATACAGGCTTTCCAGGTTCCTGTCTGGAGGCTGCGGTGGTAACTTGGGATCCCAAGCACAAGGTAAGAGATACACCAATCCCTTTCTCAGTGGGCTACTGGACACCTCCTGTGAATTTTAACCAGTGCCCTCAGAAGTGAGTTTTACCTCGATCTTGGGGATGTAGACAGATCTGTACAAAGAGCTTGAGGTTCCAATGTTCTTTATAACATGTAAACACTTCACTGCATTAAAAACTTACATTAAGCAGTCACAGATGGGTCATTTTTACTGTAAAGGCTGGTCAAGGAAGATACCCTGGGTTTGGTAGATCTCTTTGAGGACCAGCAATACTGTATCTTCAGATTCCCTGTGTAGAGAAAAACTTAAATTGAGAAAAGACAAAACCATCTGGTGCCATATGCTTTTCATATAATCTATACAAACATCTTAGCTTTTTATTTACTGTTACTACTGTAAAGTATGTGCCTTAGAGGGACACTGCTATTGGTGAGGGAGGTAGTCTGGCACAGCATTATGTATGCAAACAGGAAGAGTTGAATATCCAGGCACCTTCCCTCATAAAGGTGGTAAATGACTGCTTGAGGCAGGTCTCACTCTAGCCCATGCTGTGCCTGGAACTTACTCTATGGCTTAGGCTGGTCTTGAATTCACAGAAATCCTCCAGCCTCAGCCTCTTACCTCAGTACTATGAGCATAAATCCACTCTTAGCTCCCAGAGGCATTCTTGAAACAACAGGAACAGCTGTCCGTTCATCACCTCCATTTTTAAACTTTTATTTGCTTTTTGGAAAAGGCAAATAAGATTGTATGACCCAGAATTCCCAATGTATCAGATGGGGGTTAGAGAGAAGGCTCTGTGGCTAGACAGATGACTGAGCGAGAATGGGGTCTGAGTCTGGAACACAACACTCACAAGAATAGCGAGGCTGCTTAACATGCTCGGAGAGTTAGCAGCATAGTGAGGGGCTAAGACTGGAGGACTGCTCAGACTTCCTGGCCACTAGCCTAGCTCAGGATGCAGAGAGACTGTCTCAAAGGAATAAAGTAAGAGAACGACAGAGCAGGATACCCAGTGAGCACATAGGCATTCATGCGCACACATATAACCCATATAAGGAGAAAAAAATAGGTGTGATATGCATATTTTACATTTATAACCACTTCCTGGGTTAGAGTCCTTTTCCTCTCATCCTGTCTCTCCTGGACAGCAGCCCCAGGCCTTGACGCTTGAGACTCTCACCTTTCTCACTCTGATACCTCCCCCCCCCCACTCCCACCCCCACCCCTACCCCCCTTCCAGCAACAAGCAAACTTCCACTGCGGAGCCTTGTTACATCCTCTAGAATTTTCTAATTTTTTTGGAGACATTTTGCTATGTGACCCTGGCTGGCTTTGAACTTGCACATATCTTCCTGCTCCAGCCTCACAAGTGCTAAAATTATAGACAGATCCAGCTAGCTGTCTTGCCTCAAGCTCAGAAAACCTGATTCTCTTTTCTATCTCCCTTCTGAAGCAGCGAGAGGACCCAATGCCCTCTTCCTGGTCTCCGTGGGCACACTCTATGGCACATGGTGCAAAGACATAGCAAGCAAAACACCCACATACATAAAATAAATATAGCCAGGCTGTGTTGGCACATGCCTTTAATCTCAGCACTGAGTTTGAGGCCAGCCTGGTCTACATAGTGAGTTCCAGACAGTCAGGACTGTATAGAAAAACCCTGTCTTGACACCCCCCCCCAAAAAAAATACCCCACAAAACTTTAAAGACAGAAAGAAAAAAAATCAGTTCAAATTATTCCAAAACAACATAAGAAAATTAAGTAACTAACCATTTATTTTGAAAGCCATTATTAACCAAAAGACCAAATATGAGAGAGTAAAACTAAAAACAAATATCACTCACAAAAAACTTCACAAAACATTAACAGCAATTCACTTGCACAGAAGAACCTGCCATCCACAGACGGGGCACAGCAGGGAGCCACAGCTTGGGTCTACATTGAAAACCAATCAGGAAGGAGCTCTATCAGTGACAATACCTTAGGAGCTCTTGAGCATTTGCCTTCCCAGGAAGCAATGAGAAACTGGGTAAAAAAAGATTAGAACCAGCTGGGCGTGGTGGCGCACGCCTTTAATCCCAGCACTCGGGAGGCAGAGGCAGGCGGATTTCTGAGTTCGAGGCCAGCCTGGTCTACAAAGTGAGTTCCAGGACAGCCAAGGGCTATACAGAGAAACCCTGTCTCAAAAAAACAAAAAAACAAAACAAAACAAAAAAAAGATTAGAACCAACATTCTCAAAACTATAAAAGTTAGTCTTAGAACAATTTTAGATGTCTACATAGTAAGGTCCTATATGAGAAAAAAAAAAAGGCAAACAAGATTTCAGAAAGGTAGAATGCTAAATTCTAGTATTGTTGAGACAAATAAGCACATGAAAAAAAAAAACAAACCCCACCCCATGACCGACTCTGTCCCCACTGAGTGGGTTGCTGAGTTGTCTGTCCCCTTGACCAAAGCTATGAGGAGCAATTCAGGAAGCAGGAAGCCTCTGCTTCCGTTCCTGCCCTGACTTCCTAACCTGACTTCTCTTGCTCAATGATGGAGTGTATGTAACCTGAGAGTTGTAAGCTGAAATAAACCTTTACCTCTTCAGGTTGCTTCTGGTCATGAGTTTTATCACAGCACCAGAAACCCTAAGATACCCAGTCTATATAAGACCAAAGTTAGAAATGAATCCAAGACTTACATGAAAAAATGATACTAAAAAATATCAGAATGGACTATATATTTTAGGGATAGGGGACAGGAAACATCTAAATATAACACAAGCCAATGTGGTGACATATGCCTTTAAGCCCAGCTCTGGGAGGCACAGACAGGTGAATCTCTAACTTTGAGAACAACCTGGCTTATGAATGGAACTAAAGGCCAGCCAAGGCTGGATAGTAAGACTGACTGAAAAATAAACAAACAAACAAACAAACCCTCCAAAAACCCATAGATCAAGAAATCTGACCCAAAATTTCTGTTTAGCAAAACCCCATCCAGAGGCTGGAAAGAGCTCTCTACATGTCAGCCTTTCTGCTGAGCCAGTCCCAGCACCTACACTGGGCCCTCACAACTGCCAGCAACTCTGCCTCAGGGATCCAATGCCCTCTGCTGACCTCTGTGGGCAATGGGACACACACACACAAAATTAATAATAAGACAATATATGCAATATCAAACACAAACTGAGAAAAACACATGTACAGCTCATCTAATGATCAATGCAAAGTCTCAACATTTCAATATAAAGAAAATAAAGGGTGTGATGATTTGGATGAGACTGGCCCTCATACCATATGTTTGAATAGTTGGCCCCTACTAGTGGAACTGCTTAGAAAAGATTAGAAGATGTGTCCTTGTTGGAAGAGGTGTACCACTGGAGGTGGGCTTTGAGGCCTAGTGTTTCTCTCTGCCCACACTGTTCAGTTAGACGTGCTCTCCCAGAGACTCATACAGCACCACTGTACCATGCTTGCCCACCACTATGCTCCCCACCATGGTGATAATGCACCAGCTCTCTGAAACTTTAAGCAAGCTCCTGCTAAATGCTGTCTTTTATAAGCTGCCTTGGTCATGGTGCCATCACAGCAATAACAAAGTAACCAAGGCAGAAGTGAAAATAAAGGGTACAGGTAATTTCTAGAGAAGGAGATAAACTTGGCCCTTATATTTATATCAAGAGCCTCCACCACTTTCATAATAGGAACCACTGGCTGGAACTGTGGTGGCGCACACCTTTGATCCTAGCACTTAGGAGGCAGAGACAGGCAGATCTCTGTGAGTCTGAGGCCAGCCTGGTCTACAAAGAGTGTTCCAAGACCTCTACAGCCACAGGGAGAAAACCTGTTTTGAAACAGCGAGAGCGAGAGCGAGAGAGAGAGAGAGAGAGAGAGAGAGAGAGGAGAGGGAGGAGAGGAGAGGAGAGAGAGAGAGAGAGAGAGAGGAAGAAGAAGAAGAAGAAGAAGAGGAGGAGGAGGAGGAAGAAGAAAGAGGAAGAGGAGGGAGGGAGGGAAATAAAAGGGAAGAGCTGTCAAATATGAAGTCAAGAGTGGTAAACACTTGGGATCCTAGCACTCAGAGGCCAATCTGTTCCAAACAGTGAGACTTTATCTCAAAAATTAAAACACACACACACACACACATCTGCATGCGTACAAAGAGATAAATACTGATCATTTACTAAATTGGAATAATTTTATACATAACATGGATGGATCTTGAAATAATTCCCTTCAGGGACGCTTGACCAGAGAGGAGATACATTCTGACTCTGTGGTTTGGATGAAAATGGCCTTCATAGGTTCATAGGTTTGAATACTTAGTCCCTAGCTGGTGGAACTGTTTGATAAGGATTAGGAGGTGTGGCCTCATTGGAGAAGGTGTCACTGGGGGTGAGCTTTGAGGTTTTAAAAGCCCACAACATTCCCAGTTAGCTTTCTCCCTCCACCTCATGTTGGCTGTTGTAGGACTCTCAGCTCCTGCTCCAGTGCCATGCCTGCTGGCATGTTCTCACCATGATGGTCACAGACTCACCCTCTGCACCTCTGATTCCCACTAAACTGCTTCTTTTATGTTGCTTTGGTGCTGTGCTTTGTCACAGCAACTGAGAAGTATCTAAGATGGAGTCCAAACAGATGTCATACATATGTACACTACAGTAAAAAGCAGATCAGTGCCCGGAAATGAGGGGTCAAGGATAATGACAATGGAACATAAACTCTTCAGTGATGAGTATTGTCATGTATTGAGTATCATTGTAATGGTTTCATAGATCATGAAATTCAAATTTGTGAATTTGATATATCTGCACTTTATTGTACATCTTTCAACCAGCAAATTGTCAAAATTTTAAGTTGCTAAGACTCTGTTAGAACAGGGATGAGGAAGTGGGGCGTGGTGGCGCACGCCTTTAATCCCAGCACTCGGGAGGCAGAGGCAGGCGGATTTCTGAGTTCGAGGCCAGCCTGGTCTACAAAGTGAGCTCCAGGACAGCCAGGGCTACACAGAGAAACCCTGTCTCGAAAAACCAAAAAAAAAAAAAAAGAAATAAGAACAGTGATGAGGAGGCTGGCCAGTCTGTACAGTGCTGGCTGCACTACCATGAGAATCTGGGTTGGGATCTCTAGAAGCCACAGGAAAGCCAGTAGGAAGCATGAACTACAAGCTCAGTACCCGGGCAAGGAGGACCTGGGCAAGGAGGACCTGTCTGTCCCTGGAGCTCACTGACTGACTTGTCAGCCTGGCCTAATCAGTGAGCGCCAGGTTCAGAGAGACCTCGTCTCAAAAAATAAGGTGCAGACATGAAAGAAAGGCACTGGCAGTGACCTTTGGCCTCCACCTACAAGTATAGATAGTACACCTGTGCCCTACAGTGACTGATTTTGCTGGGCTTTAGTGTGACTCTATTCACCATAGAGAGAGGACAGTGATTACACCAGAATTACCCCTATCAGAGTTCCACTGAAAAATTCCTCAGAACATAAAACAAGGTCACAGCAATCCTCCTGCCCCAGCCTCTAGAATACTGGGATTACAGGTGAGCATCTTTTAAAAATACTTCTCTGTGCACATCTTATTGTTCTAGCTTTATTTTTCTTTATTTCTGCTTCATTGGTGATGAAATTGTATTGTTAAATGATACAAAATTTAGTAACCACCACTACTGATCTACACTCCATCAGGCAATTAATTATACTTCATAATAATACATGTGACAGCTATTGTAAATGCTTTTAAATGGGTTGCTTTCTTTTCTTGCCTTTTCCTCCCCTCCCCCCTTAGTCGGGTAGGGGAGCAGGATTTCAGTGGGTAGTTCAGGCTGCCTAGACACTTGAAATCCTCCAGACTCAGCATCACAAATGCTAGAGTTACAAGCATGGAAAAGTCACACTGGACTCAAAAGATAAATATTAAAGGTCAGAGCCAACGGGGTTGAAGCTGGGTGCCAGTACTTCTGAGACTCTGCTCAACCCTAGGGAAGCCAAAAGGGAAGCCTGGATAAGAAAACAGAACACAAAACAACAGAAACCACTCACCAGTAGCATAGATGGCTTTGTAAAGCAAATAAATATTCATTGAAACTCTCAATGGGCTTCTCTTGTAGCACGTAGTCAATGCGCTGGCCTCCATTCAGCATGCCCACATTGATGGGAGCCTCTTCTTTAACTTCCACAGGAGGCTCCTCCGTGTTGGCTTCTGGATACAGAAGGGCCATTGTAAGTCCTAAGTGCAGGACTGGAGAAATGACTCTCCTGAGGTGGCTAACTGCTTACCCTACAAGCTTGAGGGTCTGCACTCCTATCACCAACACCCAGACACCCACCAGAAAGCTGGGTGTGGTAGCACAATCTATAATCCCAACACCAGGGAGGCAGAGGCAGGAGGACTAGGAGCCAGGTGATGAGCTCCAGGTTCAGTGAGAGACCATAATGGCTAAGTCTAATAAAAAGACCTAGTCTAAATGAATGAAGGTAGAGAA
The DNA here is from genome assembly GCA_902729485.2 of Mus minutoides. Lineage (NCBI taxonomy): Eukaryota > Metazoa > Chordata > Mammalia > Rodentia > Muridae > Mus > Mus minutoides. The sequence goes on along the minus strand of CACVCL010018183.1, from coordinate 127,649 downwards.
AAATGGAGGAAGACACTCTGGCCTGCACATGCATGCATACCAACACTTATACACATTGCACACATGTACATGTGCACATGAAGATATATACATATACACACACAGAGAGACACACATCCATCTATCTAAAAGACTCTGTACTCCCAAGATCCCACGTTTACCTTATAATGAGGTACTCTGCTCAGAGCTCTCTTCTGTCTTCCTCTCAATTTTTTAAGTTCAAGTCACACTAATTTTGTTCAATTTCTTCTTCTGATCAACACATCTCATCACCTGTATATCCATGAGTCAGGTGTCTTGAATTTTACAAACTAAATGCAAACTGAGAAAGACTCTATAGGAAACTGAATATCCTAGCTAGTCCTTAGCAATGGAAATAAAACTGATAAAACACACACACACACACACACACACACACACACACACACACACACACACACCTTATAAAAAGTATAAGAATGGCTCAGCAATTAAGAGTACTTACTGTTCTTGCAAAGGACCCAGATTTAATTACCAGCACCTCCATCAAGGAGGGCATAGCCCCTCTAACACCAATACCAGGGGACCCAGTGACTCTGGCTTCTGACAGCATCAGGAACACACTTGGTACACATACACACACATACATAAGAGTAAAGACAAATGCTGTTAAAAGGGAAAGGTAAATGGGGCTGGCATGCTGGCTGGGCAGGTAACTGCACTTGCTCATCTTCCAGAGGGACAAGTTTAGTTCCTAACACCCATGTTGGGCAGCTCACAAATGCATGTACCTTCAGCATCAGTGATACAGTACCCTCTTCTGGACTCCACTATTCACACAAACAACAAATTAATTCTTTAAGTAGGAACTTAACAGAGTAGGATTTTGTTTTGCTTTTAGGGATAGGGTTTCTATGCAGCCTTGAGTAGCCTGAAACTCATTATGTAGATCAGGCTGGTCTCAAACTCACAAAGATCACCTGCCTCTGTCTCTGTCTCTGCCTCCTAAGCAGTGGGATTAAAGGATTGTTTCACCATGCCTAACACAGAGTAGGCTTTTAACATTATTCAAAAATCCTAAGTGGGAAATGTTTCAAGGGTAGTTAATAGCTTCTCTTGACATTTTCCTCCTCACACAAAAGATTTCACCTTAACATTCAGCAATTAAAATGCAGGAAAGGTTAGCATAGCTCAAGGTCAACTATGACTCACGGAATAGAGCCCACATAATTAAAGGGAAAGGGAAGCAGGCCCTGGGAGAGAAGTCCACAGCATAGCACCCCTCCTCAGGTCATTTCTATGTCCTGTCACTGACCGTTAGACTTTTCTGAACTTGATTCAGGTTCTGCCTCAGTTTCTTCTGCAGTTTCTGAGGTTTGTAAGGCAGGGTATGGGGCTCTGGTGAAAGACTTCCAGGCCATCCTCAGAGATCCCAGCAAGTTGTTCTTCAGGTCCATACTCATTCTGGTCAAGCCCTCTCTCAGTTCTGAAACGTGAGTGAATAAAGAATGCTGTGTGATGTCAGAGTTAAAGCAAAGAACAGAATTCAGTCCACTTAGCTCATACTCAGCAGAACATGCAGAATTATCAAGGTCTATTAACAGACTCACCTAAGTGCATCCGCTTCCTCCCTTTATGGTGTGGGATCAGCATTGGCTCAAACTCTATTCCTGGGACCACCATTGGCTCAATCCTATATGCCACAGGATCAAACTGCATAGGAAAATAACAGCTAACTACTCATCATCCCTAATAAAGACAGAGTGAGGAATTATGTATCTGAGATAAAAATAATTATGTTTATTTTGTAAAGAGGTACAGTTGTGGAATGGGAGATGGCTCAGTCAATACAGTGCTTGACCTGCAAGAGGACCTAAGTCTGATCCCTAGAATCTATATTAAAAAACAAAAACCAAACAACCTGTAAATCCCAGCACTGGGAAGGCCGAGATAGGCAGATCCCTGGGCTCACTGGCTAGACAGTCTAGCCTGCTCGGCAAGATACAGGTTAGGTCAATGAGAGACCCTGACCCCCCCCCCCCAAAACAAAAACAAAAACCCATCAGACAGCACCCCAGGCTGTCCTTGGGCTCATACACATGAATACACACAGCTCTCCTATCTAGTTACTTCCTATCTAATCACTTCTTAGCTCAGGCTGTCCAGCAACCAGCTATGGAGATCAGGCTGGCCTAGAACTCCATATCCCCTACCTCCCAAGTGCTGGGATTAAAGGCATACACCAGCGCCAGCTCCTAATTTCTTCTTCCTAATCAATAATAACTGTCTAATTTCTAAAGAATACTATAACAAAAAATTATATGCTGTTTGCTAAGAAATCCTAGTATTTAGGTAAAAACATATAACAGCTATTCAATGCTTACTGGATGGTAAATATTGAAGAAACCTTTGCATGTGGGAAATTTATAATTAGGATCAATTCTTCTTAATCCTCGGACAGTAAGAAACATTCCAATGGGAGATCCAAAGGCAAAGAATATTTCTGGTTTGTAGTTGAGCCGGGGGTATTTTACAGACACCTGGAAGAAGGAAAAAAGTCAGTCCTCATTAATAATGAGTATTATCTGTTCCTACCAATGACTAGTACTAGAAAAAAACAAAACCCCAAAAACCAAAGAGTATTTTTACCTGCCCAATGCCAACATCCAGATAGTCACCATTTTCCTTGGGGATGTTTACCTCAGAGGCTGACATGGCTGATCTATTAATACCCTAAAAGGAATAAAAGAAAAAAATAATTTCATGGAAATACTATTCACTGGAAATAGATGCAACAGTCAAAGGAAAAGCTTTAAAATGGCAACCAATAATTCTATGTAGAATCCCTTACAAAACAAGATAAATGTACTGAAAAAATGATAGTTGCCATATGATATGAGCTGATAGCCCTATGTGCTTCAAAATAATGGAAAAGGGGATGGAGAGACGACGGCCCAGTGGGTAAGACTGGCTGCTCTCCAGAGGACTTTGGTTCCCAGCACACACATGGTAGCTTACAACTAGCTGTAACTGCAGACCCAGAGAACCCAATGTCCTCTTCTGATTTCCATGGGTACCAGACATGCACATGAGTACACAGACATATATGCAGTCAAACATAAAAACAAAACAATAAAATAAATCTAAAAAAAAAAAAAAAAAAGTAAATTCTGGGCATGGTGGAGCCCACCTTTAACCCCAGCACTTGGGAGGAGTTAGAGGCAGACCCATCTTTATGAGTTAAAGGCCAGCCTGATCTACATGTGATCTACATGTGAATCCTAGGCCAGCTACAAGACCATGTCTCAAAAATATATAAATTAAAATAAATTACGGAAGTATACCCATTTTGGCACCAGCTGAAATTTCAAGTAACCATATGACAGGCAAAGTATTGTTGCTAAATTCTATAAAGTGTATGCGTCTGCAATGAAGGCAAATGTGATGTTTCTGGGGGTTGCAAATAATACAAATACTGAATCAAGACTTAGATCTTCCCAGCTGTGGTAGAACACACCTTTAAGGCCAGCACTCTAGAGACAGAGGCAGGCAGTTTTCCAGGACGTCCATGGGAGGCAGGGCTACACAATAAGACCCTATCTCAATATAACAAATGAATGAATCAATTAACGCATGCATGGCTTTTGTCTTAAAAAGACTTGGGTCTACTAAAAAGTTGAAAAGTTGAAAAGCAGTTAATCACTAAGGCCTGAAACTAGGTATAGTGCCCATGATCCCAGCACTCAGAGGCTAAGGACAAGGATCACTTCCTGCCTATGCCCATACACACACACACAAAAACCACACACCCATACACACCACACACATACACAGACAGAAAGGACATATACAGATCTTTTTGTTTTTTTGTTTTGTTTTGTTTTTGTTTCCGAGACAGGGTTTCTCTGTGTAGCCCTGGCTGTCCTAGAACTCACTCTGTAGAGCAGGCTGGCCTCAAACTCAAAAATCCACCTGCCTCTGCCTCCTGAGTGCTGGGATTAAAGGTGTGTACCACCACGCCCGGCTACAGATCTTAATATGCAGTACTTTGCTAAATGAAAAAGGGTAGTCATAAAAGGCTAAATATGCATAATTTTACTTGTATGAAAATTTACTACTATAAAAAAAGCATAACACAGAGACTGGCAGTGGCTGGCAAAGGCTGCAATCGTACGCAATGATGACTACAAATCAGTACAGGATGTCCTCTGGAGGTAATGGAGACATGCTAGAATTAGTAGGAATAGTTATAAAAAATAAGGAAGCCTAAAAACAACTGGATTTTATATTGCAAAAGGTTAATCATAAGATATGTGATATCAACCACACTGTTATAATCTGAACAGTAGGATCTCTAGGAGAAAGACATGAAAACAAAAGTGTGTCTAAAGATGCCGATAAATAAAATATGTTTAATTTCTAGAAAAAGAGCCAAGTCTAATGATGAAAACACTCTGCCAAGTGTGGTAGCCCTCATCTGTAGTTCAAACAACTTGGCTAAGGAAAGAGGAAGCCAGGTATAGTGGTGCACACACCTTTGATCCCAGCACTTGGGAAGCAATGCTGGAGGATATCTGAGTTCATGAGCAACTTGGTCTACATAGTGTGTTCCAGGACAGTCACAGCTACAGAGTAAGACCCTGTCTCAAGGAAAATAAAAATGCCAGGAGTAGCCGGGCATGGTGGTGCACACCTTTAATCCCAGCACTCGGGAGGCAGAGGCAGGCGGATTTCTAAGTTCGAGGCCAGCCTGGTCTACAGAGTGAGTTCCAAGACAGCCAGGGCTATACAGAGAAACCCTGTCTCAAAAAACCAAAAATAAATAAAGAATGCCAGGAGTGTGAAGATGCTTGAGTAACACAGAGAGACCTCACCTGGCCAATACACAAAACAAAGACAGCAGCCCTGGCTGGGCTTGGTGCTGCAGGGCAACAGTCCCAGTTACTCGGGAGGCTTGAGGCAGGATGATTTCAAATTCAAATTGAAGTCTCCCAAGTTCAAAACCAGCCAGGGCAACTTAGTGAGACTCTGTCTTAAAATAAAACGTAAAAAAAACAAACAAAACAAAAAACAAAAAAACAATCAATATGGATCTTGCCCAGTTTTCAGGTGCTTGCCAAGCATGGGTAAGGTTCTAGATTTCATCCCCAGTATGGAAAACAACCCAAAGCATTACTTGGTTAGCAGGGTGTATATCTCATAAAGCATAAAGATACTATCAGTGTCAAAGAACTTTCTCACACCATTAAGCCATTTTAGACACATACCATTGAATTCTTCCTGGCACTAAAATGGTTCAGTATCTTCTTTCTGGGTCCTAAGAGAATCCCCATTTCCTGAAGATCTCTGTCTGTACATAAAGCCTAGGCATAAACAACACAACAGGTTTGTTTTTTAACTTCTAAGCAAAGTAACATCAATTAAATGTTCTAGACTCTAAAGGAGTCAGTCTTGTTCTTGGTTCAACAGTGATCCGGCTCCCTTAAGATGTAACACACCAGTAACTTTCATAAGGAAAGTCTTGTCTTAATCATAAAATAACCCAAGAAGAAGTATTAGTAAAAACTACAGTGTCAATAGTCATAGAATACTATATGAAAAAGAGCAATTAGGAAAGCTGGTATCCAGTTAGAGGGTTAGACTTAGACTCCTCCTGATGAACACAAGCTGTGAAGACTTGGGCCAACACACAAGGATGACAACAGATTAGCATCAAAATCTCAGCCTAAGTGCCACTCACTTAAGTGGGGAGGGATGTCCTTCCCTTTGCATTCTTAACTGCTGTGTACGTTTCCATGCAAGTACACTGTAGCTGTCTTCAGACACATTTTCTTCGCTCCAGCCCCCTCTTGCTCCAGCCCAAAGATTTATTTATTATTATATGTAAGTACACTGTAGCTGTCTTTAGACACACCAAAAGAGGGCGTCAGATCTCATTACGGGTGGTTGTGAGCCACCATGTGGTTGCTGGGATTTGAACTCAGGACCTTTGAGAGAGCAGTCAGTGCTCTTTACTGCTGAGCCATCTCACCAGGCACTCCTCATAAGTTCTTAACATAACTGTGTAATTAACACAGTAACCAGCTCCATGTTACTAGCACCCTATTGCACATGCCTGACCATAGTGGGCACTTATTAAATACCAGCTAAGTGAACCAATGTATCAAATCAGAAAGAGCACAGCAAAAGTGAGAGAAAGAGAATACCAACAGTGCGCTCTATAAGAGTCGGGCAGCTGCTGTTAGACCACTCCCATCTGCTCTAAGCTCAGCTTGCTTTAGATCACACTCTGATATGTGCACAGCAGAATGGTCCATGGGATCCCTCCCTTTATTTGACAAAATGCAGGGAAGCAATGCTGCAGCCCGTCATGGGTGGTGAGATGGGTGGTGAGATGGGTGGTGAGATATCTGGAAGTGAGAGCTCTGAAGGGCACGTGCTTGGGAGAAATGTGAGGATAAAAGAACTGAGAACTGCTTGGTATAACATTTAAAAGCCTATTCTTACCAGAGCTTCTCTGTCAACTCTCTCCTTCTCAAAGACAGTGACGAGCTCAGAGAGTTGAAGCTTCTTCAATTCTTCTTCTAACGTTGATGCATCGCCTCGATCCTCAGCAGAGCTCGATGAACCCTAAAAATTTTATCGTAAAGTTTATTACTCAGAAAATTTCTTTATTAATACTACTTTATAATATGAGGTATATCATGTAAGATATTTACAATAATGAACCTTAACTCTAATCTTTGCTTTGTTTTTGAGACAAGGTCTAACGTAGCCCAGGCTGGCCTCAAACTTACTGTGTAACTGAGGACGTGATTTCCTTTAATTCTGGATCCTTCTGCCTCACCTTCCCAAGTGTTGGGATTACAGGTATATATCACCACACCCAGTTTTAAATAAATTTTAACTTACGCAAAATAAAACAGGGATATCCAACTTTTTGCAACCTCAGCTATTTTTTTTTTTAAATTCTACCTTTTTATTTTTTCTTTTGGAGACAGTATACATTGTCTAGACCTAGCTGGCCTCACACTCACAGATCCACCTGCTCTTGCCTCCCAGAGGCTGGAATTAAAGGCATGTGCCACAATGCCTGGCAAAAATATTTTTTTTTATTTAATATCAAAGTCTCTCCATTATCATTAAAAAGCCCTTAATGAATGCTTATGAAGAAAACATAACAGCTCACAACTGTCTGTAACTCCAGTGCCAGGGGATCCAATGTCCTCTCTGGCTTCTGAGGACTCCAGTACAGGGATGTTGCAGACATACATGAAGGCAAAACCCTGATACATGTAACATTCTAAATCAGGTGAGGAGGCTGGAAAGGTGGCTCAGCAGTTTACAGCTTGCTCTCTTGTAGAGAATTTGGTAACTAGCACAGATGGTTGCTTACAACTATCTGTAACCTCAGTTCCATGGAACCTGATGCTCTCTTTTGACCTTACGGGGCAGCAGGTACATACACAATGAATATATACACATAGCAAAACAGCTATACAGGGGCTAGAGAGATGGGCCAGTAGTTAAGAGAATTGTACTTCCAGAGGACCCTAGAGTTCAGTTCCCAGCATCCACATGCTGAGGCACAACCATCAGTTTTGAGGGGTCTTGTACCTTCTGATGCACACACACACACACACACACACACACACACACACACACACGGGCAAAGCTCAGATATAGATTAAAAAACAAATCAAAGCAAAAAAGCCATACATATACAAAAAAATAAATCTAAAAAACAAAACAAAAAAAAGGTGCAAAATAGTCTAAGACAGAACCCAAGTCTTGGAAGAACTCAGAACCCAAAGGTTCACAGAACACTTACAAAAGTAAATTAGAAGATGGTCTATCAAATACTGAATCAATCTTATCTGTGGTAAAATGTCTGTCCATGGACTTTATGAAGAGAGGTTTCATCCTCCTGTCTCCCCTTGTCTTTCACATATAACTTCTAGAAACCACCCAAGCCAGTCTTCCTGTCCTTATACACACTCCACAATGAGCTGCTCAGGAGAGCAGTTCTAGTCAACCACCAGCAGTGCAGGTTTACAGAGAGAAGGAAACACCTATGCTTAGTTTACAATATGCAGGGATCGTAGACACAAAACAACCACCTTGCTTCTAGCACACAAGAATGACAAGGCATAATTACCAGGATGTTAAAATAAATGTACAGTTAACATTATGGCATAAGACTAAATAGCTAAACACAAAAGGCTGGAAATCTAAAAAATCTTTGTATAGAATACTACAAAAGAACCTATCTGAACTTCCAAATTACCTTTTCACTGTCAATATCCCCAATAGAATTTCTCTGATTTGTTAGGATATCAAACAATATAAGCGAACCTACAAGTAAAATAGAAGAAGGGACATTCTAAGACATTGGCTGTCCTTTATACAAAGAGTCATAAGTAAAATAGAAGAAGGGACAGTTTCTAAGACATTGGCTGTCCTTTATACAAAACGTGATAAGCCAATTACAAATGTAAGAACATCAACACAGAGAATCTTTCCAATTTCCCACCACCCTTCCAACCCCTTCCAAACTCTTCCTCATTGATTACTTGGTCCTCTGACCCTGCTATGGATTACAGACACTGTATTTCAGAGTGTGATTGTCCTCTCTGGCTACAGAGAATTCATTTGTTACCTAAACTATGACCAGCAATGGATACACCCCCTTTGAAATCAGGGTTCCTCTGCAGAAAAAGTGTATATATTCGATTCATTTCAGAAGCTACTGTGTCCACAATAGTCTGACAGTAGGTGGGGCTATTGTAGAAGAAGACATCCAGAATAGTATCATTAGTGAAGTGTCTGAGGCGGTTGATACTGGGTAGGGTTATCCGCTGCAGATCTCTGAGGGAGAAAAAAAAAAAAAGATATTTTAAGCAGGAAACCTAAATGTAGTCCATTGTTACTTCTAAGTTATTCTTAAAGCTTAGAATCAAATATGCAATAATAGAAGAGATACTTATCAAGGCAGAGAAAAGACAAAAGTTTGAAAAAATATGTTTAGTGAAGCAAAAAAGAGGTGATCAAATAAAGACAACCCAGAAATTATAAAATCAAAACAAAAAAACTTAGAAAGTTAAGATGGAGACATGCCATGTCATGTAGGCAGATCTGTGTGACTTCTAGGCCAGCCTAGTCTACAGAGTGAGTTCCAGAAGAACCAGGGCTACATTAAAAAGAGAAAAACTCACCATGCGTGGTGGCGCACGCCTTTAATCCCAGCACTCAGGAGGCAGAGGCAGGCGGATTTCTGAGTTTGAGGCCAGCCTGGTCTACAAAGTGATTCCAGGACAGCTAGGGCACACAGAGAAACCCTGGCTCGAAAAACAAAAAAACAAAAAAAAAAAAAAAAAAAAAAAAAAAAAAAAAAAAAAAAAAAAAAAAAAAAAAAAAAAAAAAAAAAAAAAAAAAAAAAAAAAAAAAAAAAAAAAAAAAAAAAAAAAAAAAAAAAAAAAAAAAAAAAAAAAAAAAAAAAAAAAAAAAAAAAAAAAAAAAAAACTCTGACTTGAAGAACAAACAAACCAAAACAACAACAAAAAATGGAAATAAAAAAAGAAAAGGGAGAGACATTTAATTTCAGAGCATAGACTTTGTTTGAATCTCAGTCTAGAAAAAAAACATTGACAGGCTATCCCTTCGTAGCCCAGGCTAGCCTTGAGCTTGTGATCCTTGGTTCAGCCTCTCCAGTAATGGGGATCCCAGGTGTCAAGCCCCACCCTCAGCTTAGATTTCAGTATTAAATATGTGTGTCTATCCGAATCGTACAGGTATATAAAGTATCAGCTGGACACTGGAAATTTGAGTTTTCCCCATGAGAACTGCCATTTATTCCTGAAGTTGCCAAATTGTCATCAAGGATTCACCAACCTGTGTCCAAGGGTCACAGGGGCTCAAATACTGACTGGGGGGTTGCCAGGAGTGTGGGGGAGATGGAATAATAGGTCCTCCTCCTTCTAATGCCACAGAAAAGGGTCATCCCTGGCTAGCTCTCTTCCTTACCCCCCAGGTCCAGTTTTTCTCGGGGAGAAGGGCTGGGGGCCTGAGAAAAGGCCCAGCCCCAGGATGGAGGACCACTGTAACCCTGATCCTCACGGGGAGGAGACTGGGGGGGGCTGGCTGACCCAGGCTTCCCCTGCCCTAGATTTGGAGATGTGAATGTTAGTTTAAACTGTTACTTTCTTCTTTTTCCTTTTTCCTGAGACAATGTCTGTATAGTCATGGCCATCCTAGAACTTGCTGTGTAGACCAGATGGGCCTCAAACTCACACATCTGTCTGCCTCTGCCTCCTAAGATTAGAGACATACACCACCATGGCCAGAAGAGGGTGCTGAAGTCCCCAGAACTGCAACTACAGGCCTTTGTGAGCTACCATTTAGGTGTTAGGACCTGAACTTTAGTCCTCTGCAAGAGCATTTTTTTTTCTTTTTCGAGACAGGGTTTCTCTGTATAGCCCTGGCTGTCCTCAAACTCAGAAATCCACCTGCTTCTGCCTCCCGAGTGCTGGGACTAAAGGCATGCGCCACCACACCCGGCTGCAAAAGCATTTTTAACCAATACATACATTAACCCTAGCCCTACCCCTAATTCTTTGATACGTTTCCCCAGAGCTGAGGACTGAACACAAGGTCTTCGTCTAAATCCCCAAATTCACTAGATACTATTTTTTTTTAATTATAAGACAATTTACTTATGGTTATTACACATGTAAAGTTGTGTCCTCCTTTCAAAGATCTACTAAATACCAGTTAAATAACTAAATTATCACCTTTAAGTAAGAAACCAAAAAGAAAAAGAAACGATGCAGAAGAGGGGGTGGAAAGAGATGTATGAGGCCAAGGAAGGGGAGGACTGCTGTGAAGTGGCACCTTCTGGGCATAATATAGTTGTGTGTACCCGAGAACTCACTGCAATTATGGTTACACGGAGAATCAAAACAATCAATCTGTACAAGGGCAAGCCAAGGTCACCAGTCAGCACTCCATCAGGCAGCAGTAACCAGATTGAGTCTGTCTCTCTTTCTCTATCTCTGTCTCTGTCTGTCTCTGTCTCTCTCTCTCCCTTTATCAATAATAATAAGTAAAGAGGTTTTTTTGTGAGGGGGGATCAGTTGGTTTTTGTTTTTTTAAGGAAGGACTCTCTACAGAGCCCTGGCTATCCTGAACTTCAGTATGTATACCATACATACTGAACTCAAAGAGATCCACCTGCCTCTACCTCCTGAGTGCTATAATTAAAGACATCTGCTACCACACCAGGAACAATTCTTTAATTTTAACCAGCGATAGCTCAAGACAAAGGACTGACCATAACTTAATAATACATCTCCACAAAATTTTATTTATTTATTATATGTGAGTACACTGCAGCTATCTTCAGACACTCCAGAAGAGAGCATCATATCTCACTACAGATGGTTGTGAGCCACCATGTGGTTGCTGGGATTTGAACTCAGGACCTTTGGAAGATCAGTCAGCGCTCTTAACCACTGAGCCATCTCACCAGCCCTCTCCACAAAATTATAAATATATAGTGATTGCTTCTGCAGTAGATATACTAACATCAGAACAGTACAGGTAAGATTAGCATGGCCCAGCCAGGCAGTGGTGGTACACGCCTTTAATCCCAGCACTTGGGAGGCAGAGGCAGGCGGATTTTTGAGTTTGAGGCCAGCCTGGTCTACAAAGTGAGTTCCAGGACAGCCAGGACTATACAGAGAAACCCTGTCTCAGAAACAAAAAAAACAAAACAAAAGATTAGCATGGCCCTGTGTAAGACGGCGTGCAAATTCAAGAAAATGTAGGTGGTTTTGTTTTCTTTTTTTTTCTTTTTAACCACAAATTTGATCTGATATATGCCAAGCATGCCTTTGTACACTGGTATGCAGGTGAGAACGCATAGGCAAAACACCCATATACATAAAATAACTAAAAAAGTATAAATGCTCTACATTGAAGCTGTACATGGTAGTACAGCCCAGAGCTGTAATCCCAACCCTGGGAAGCTAAGGCAGGAGGATCAGTATTTCAGAGTCAGCATGGGCTGTACAGTAAGGCGCTGTCTCAAAAGAAGGAAGAGAGCTGGGAGGAGGGGCTAACCCTTTATCTCGCAGGCATCAGTAAGACTTAGTGCTGATGGCTGTGATGTGGCTTTGTAAGGGAATGCACAGCCCGCCCAGGAAAACCCTACACACAGAAAGCACACAGGAGAGAGAGAAGCCCACTAATGCTGAAAACCCTGGGGCCCTTGAGGATGTGGCTACCTTACGGAAGGACTGGGAGGAGGCTGGTGTGGATGCTGATGCAGGAGAGAGCAAGGAAGAAAAGGAAGAAAGAGAATACTGAGTGGACTATCAGGAAGGTGATACTTTTATGAGAAGAGAAGCTTAATTCTTTTTGTTTTGGTTTGTTTTTTTTTTCTAGCTTTTCTCAGACACACCAAAAGAGGGCGTCAAATCTCTCTCTCTCTCTCTCTCTCTCTCTCTCTCTCTCTCTCTCTCTCTTTTTTTGGGGGGGTTTTCAAGACAGGGTTTTTTCTCTGTATAGCCCTGGCTGTCCTGGAACTAACTTTGTAGACTAGGCTGGCTTCGAACTCAGAAATCCACCTGCCTCTGCCTCCTGAGTGCTGGGATTAAAGGCATGCGCCACCACGCCCGGCTGGCATCAAATCTCATTACAGATGGTTGTGAGCCACCATGTGGTTGCTGGGATTTGAACTCAGGACCTTCGGAAGAGCACTCAGTGCTCTTAACTACTGAGCCATCTCTCCAGCCCCCTTGCTTTGTTTTATGAGACAGTCATAGTCCTGACTATCCTGGAACTCGCACTGACTAAGCTGGCCTCAAACTCAGAGATCCATCTGCCTCCACCTCCCTCTATCTCCTGAGTGGGGGGATTAAAGGGATATACCATCAAGGCCACCAGGATGCTTATTCTCTTCAACACTGGAAGTGAGGGTCTCATCAGTTAATCTGTATGTAGTAGTATATGTACTCAGAGGCACTTGGAGACAAAATCTCTTGTACTGTATGGAAGCATCACCTGTCAATAAAATGCTATTGGCCTATTAGCTCAGGTAGAAAATGGGAAGGAGGAAGTTCCAATACAGAAAGAGGATTCTGGGAGATAGATAGTAAAGTACAGAAAAACTCTGAAGGAAGACAGTTAAATGAAACAGAGGACCAGATAACCAGCCACATGACAGAACTTAGAATAGTATAACAGGGTGATTAAGTTATGAGCTATTCAGGGAACAATCAAAAAAAAAAGAAAAGAAAATATACTTAAGCATGATGACAATCAAAAATACTCTAATCACAGTTAACAATTTCAGGGTCTCAGGGACTACTCACATGTCCACACCAGTAGAATGCAAAGGACTGTGCCAGTTGACTGGAAGAAACTCCACCCTTCCGATCTGCTCATTTTCTTGGGCTTTCTTAAAATGTGTTTGGAGCAGGTTCAAGGAAACACTTCGAAAATCATTAACTAAAAAAGAAAATTAACGTACGCATCAACAGCAAAGCGGTTACTACACCGACTCTAGAGGCAACAAATGGCCAGCCAGCAGTGCGTGCTTTGCACCTCAGAGCACACGCTGACTGGAGACAAAGTAACTAGCCGCGAAAAACTAGGACGTGGAATTAGAAGTTTATTTAATAGAAAGCTTAGGTTTATCATACAAAACACTGTATAACGGAATACTTTTGCTTTTTAAATCACATGACTCCAGGTCAAGTGTCCTGTAGTCCTGTTCATACCCTAACTTCAGTGGTTAATGCTTTCCTGTTTGATCTTTCCATGTGTGTTTGACAGAAACAGCATCAGTCAGCTGGTCTATCAAAATGGCTCAGTAAGTAATGGTGCCTGCCACCAGGCCTGAACACCTGTGGACCCACATGGTAGAAAGAGAGAAGTGACTTCTCCACGTTGTCCTCTGACCTCCACAAATGTTCTGTGCCACCTATGTGCCCGCACACAAATATGAAAATGTAATTCTTTAATATTTAAAAATTATTTTTTAAAAGAAACAGTTTAAGAAAGAAAAAGACAGCAGGGAGTGCCGGCTCACACCTTCAATGCCAGCACTCAGAGGCAGAAGCAAGCAGAACTCCATGAACTCAGGCCAGATGGTCATCCTCATAATGGATCCCTGGTCAGCCAGTGTTACATAGTGAGAGCCTGTCTAAAAAGACAGGCAGGCAGACAGATAGACAGACACTCCTGGAATGGAAATAGGCTAGTAAACTAACTGGGAAGACAGCTACTCAAAAGTCAAAACTTCCAGGTTTTAAAAACATACATTAGCCAATAATTTATATTTATTTTTTTAAAAATTACTTTTAGACAGGTGTAGTGAGGCCTTTAATTCTAGGAGCTGGGAGGCAGAAGCAATCAGATCTCTGAATTCAAGGCCAGCTTGGTCTACAAAGAGAGTTCCAGGAGAGCCAGTGGGAGAACCCTTTCTCAGAAAAACAGAGTTACTTTTATTTTACTCATGTGTGTGCTCTGCCTGCATGTTCTGTCTGTGCTATACGCATGCATTGGCTGCAGAGGCCATAAAAGGCCACCAGACCCCTGTAACTGGCCTTTAGAGAGTTTGGAGCCACTACGTGCGTGCTGAAATCAAGCCTTGGTCTTCTGGAAGAGCAGCCATTGAGTGCTTTGAACTGCTGAGCCTTCCCCACATCCTCTAATACTTTAGAGTTTTGGAAAATACACTGTTGTTCAACATTTTTATCCAATCAACCTTAACCTTGCAGAACATACTTCCCAAGTGGGACAAACTGTGAAGACCACTAAACTCTGAAGATACTATCTTTCAAAATTAAGTTACATTCATGACTTCAGCTGAGGTTTGTCAGAGGTTTGTTGTGCTATGAATTACGATACTAGTAAGTCTCTATTATTAAGCTCCCATCCTTATGGCTCTGAATTTGGTTATAAATAGGCTGGTTAAATCACAGACGAGTTTCACCAAGATTACAGGATTACTCACTCACAGTAAATAATACTAGTTAAGAGTATTAAGTCTCTGAATTGTCAACCCTCAGGTCTAAGGAAAGCTTCACTCCCTTCTCATCATCCTTAGCTCTACAAATCTTCTTATGTACTTAAGGTAACAGACTAAAGACAATGTTTGATCCTGCTCACAGGGGATAATGTTTCTCAAATGAGCTATCTTACATGCTTTACAGACCTACCACATTGAACAATGCTTCGAAAACGAAGATCGCAAGCTGGACCAATCCCATGGACTACAAACACTAAGTGATCTATTTGTAACGGTTCCCCTAGAAATAGAAAAAGAAAAATTAGAAACATTATAAATATAACAAAATTAAAATAAAAATAGGTAAGTTAAAAGGTACAAAATAGGGGGCTGGCAAAATGGCTCAGCAGGTAAGAGCACTGACTGCTCTTCCGAAGGTCCTGAGTTCAAATCCCAGCAACCACATAGTGGTTCACAACTACCCGTAATGAGATCTGACGCCCTCACGCCATCTTCTGGTGCGTCTGAAGACAGCTACAGTGTACCTATTTATAATAATAAATAAATCTTTTTTTTAAAAAGGTACAAAACAAGCCGGGCGTGGTGGCGCATGCCTTTAATCCCAGCACTCGGGACGCAGAGGCAGGCGGATTTCTGAGTTCGAGGCCAGCCTGGTCTACAAAGTGAGTTCCAGGATAGCCAGGGCTATACAGAGAAACCCTGTCTCGAAAAAAAAAAAAAACAAAAACAAAAACAAAAACAAAAAAAAAGCCGGGCGTGGTGGCTCACGCCTTTAATCCCAGCACTCGGGAGGCAGAGACAGGTGGATTTCTGAGTTCGAGGCCAGCCTGGTCTACAAAGTGAGTTCCAGGACAGCCAGGGCTATACAGAGAAACCCTGTCTCAAAAAACAAAAAACAAAACAAAACAAAAAAAGAATGCTTACCTAGCATACACAAATCCAGCCCTACATTTCTTTTTTGTTTTGGGACAAAGTCTCACTATGTTGCATAGGCTAGCCTGGAGCTCACTATGCAGACCAGGCTGGTCTCAACCTCACAGAGATCCACTGGCCTTGGCTGGACCACTGACTAATGATATGCACTACAATGTCAGGGAAGCCTTAGGTTTGATCCTAGTATCACATAAAATGGTCAAAGCAGGGCATCCCTCTACTGTCAGCACAAGGGGGATAGTTGTAGGAGTATCAAAACTTTAAGGTTATCTTTAACTATAAAATGAGTTTAAGACCAGTCCTAACTTACAGAAAACCCTTGTCAAAAAACAAGAATAAAAACAAAAGCAAAAACGTAGATGAAGTGATATTAGTCTTAATTTATTTAGAATGAACTCACATAATTTAAGAACATTTTTAATCCTCCGAATACAAATCCAAAGAGGAAAGCCACAAATTATAGAATAAATCAACATCAGAACATAAGGAAAAATAAAGGCTTAACATTACCACAGTGAATCTCAACAGGGATGTTCTCGACGCCTCTTTTTACTGATCTTGGCCGACCTTGCTCAGTGGATGTTGAACCCCATTCATCAGACCCTGCAATTGGCTGGTAATGCACCATGAGCTTAAACAGAAAAGATCAGAGCAATATAGTCTACATTCATTTGTGATTTAAGACTTTTTTTTTTTTTTTTTTTTTTTTGAGACAGGGTTTCTCTGTATAGCCCTGGCTGTCCTGGAACTCACTTTGTAGACCAGGCTGGCCTCGAACTCAGAAATCCGCCTGCCTCTGCCTCCCAAGTGCTGGGATTAAAGGCATGCACCACCACTGTACAGTGATTTAAGACATTTTGAATGGCAAAAACAAATCTGTTATCTAACCAAACCTCAACTGGAGTTTTGACATGCAAGTCCTATAGCCTGAAAGTAAAAAAGTAAGAAGCCTGAAAATACATTAAACTAGCAGATCAGATGGGCCAGGTATGGTGGTGCATGCTTTTAATTCCTGCATGTGAGAGGCAGAATCAAGAACTTGTATGAGTTTGAATCAGCTTGGTCAACACAGCTAGTATGATCTACATAGTGAACTCAAAGCCAACCAAGGCCACATAGTGAGACACTCTTAAAAAATAAATCCTATACATGAAAGACAGGCCTACATAATGTATAGATCATTTTCCCTAAGGAAAATTCTTAGGGCTGGGGAAAGAGCTCAGTGTGTGATGCACTCACTGCTATCACAGTGCAGGTCCTGAGGTAATATCCCCAGAGCCCAAGTAATGCTGGGCAGAATAGCACGTGAATCTCATCCCCAGCTCTGATGCTGAGATGAGAGGCAGAGCACAGGAATCTGGGAGGTAGACAGGAGAAGCCTTACAAGCTAGCTAGCCTGGTATACACATCAGAGAACAATGAAGAACTCCGTCTCAGGCTAGAACAGGACTGACATTCAAATCTGTCTTGGCTTCACTGAGCACATTGTTGTATATGCATATTCACAGTCACACATACACTGAACACAAATCACAAACACAGGCAGTATATACATACACCCATCATACACATACAGAAGAAAATTCTTACATACAAGCTAACTGGAGTAAATAATGACTATAAACATTAATAACCTTTATAACAGAGAGTCCAACATAAACTATGCCAAAGGTCATTCTATGTGGCGTCCATAGAACAAAAGAGCCATTGGGTTTCATTAGTAATACACTGACCTTTGATCTAAATCTTCGCCTTACCTTTGGGTTGTGCAATACAATAATTTCTCTGTTTGGAGATTCTAGTTTTTTTTTCCATTCATCCAGAGTTACTGCAAGCATGTACGTATCCTTAAAAGAAAATATATTTTATATTAGATTCTCTAACAACTTTTTTTAAAGCCGAACCTATTAATGAATTCCAATAAGAAAAATTATTCTCCAAGTTAACAAATTCATTTTAACACTTTTGGTAGTATAGTGCTGGAAAACGGATGCAGGGCCTCACATGTATTAGACCAGCACTTTACCACGGAACTGTATTCCTAGCTATTCAACAATATCAGTATCGATAACAATCTATTTCAAGTTCAAGAAAACCTCTGTATTTCTCAGAGTAAGAGTAATTCAAATTGGGGCTAGAGAGATGGACTGGTAGTTAAGAGCACTTGCTGCTCTTGTAGAGGACCTGGGTTCAATTCCCAGCACCCACACAACAGCACACAAGTATTTATAGCTCCAGTTCCAGGGGCTTCCATGCCCTCTTCTGGCCTCCTTGGGCACTGCACACACAGGGTATACTTACATGCAAGTAAACACTCCCTAATTAAAAGAAAAGAAAATTTAAACAGCTAGGCATCGTGGCATATGCCTTTAGGATCAGCAATTGGGTGGCAGAGGAAGGCAGATCTCTCTTGAGTCTGAGGCCATCCTGGTCTACATAGCAAGCTCTAGGACAGTTGGGACTTCAAAAAGAAACTGTGTTTCAAAATAATTTTTTTTAATCTTCTAAAAATGATGTAAAAGATTGTTTTTGTTATATTTTAGATGTTAACAAGAATTACCATTGGGAAACATTCAATTAATTGATTGATTAACTTATTTGTTAGAGACAAGCAAGGTTTCACTGTATAGTTCTGGATGTCCTGGGTCTCAATCTGTAGACCAGGCTAGCCTCAAACCCAAGCACTCCACCTGCCTCTACTTCCTGAGTGCTGGGATTGACAGCGTGTACCACCACTGCCTGGGTACATTTAAATTTAAAAGGCACAATACCATTTCTAGAAAACTTGAAATCTGAAATTACAACTTTAATTTAAAACTAGCCTGCAGAGAGATTACATAAAGTATGACATAAAAGCAGGTGATCTGTTCCTGGAAGTTTCACACGGTCTGTTAGAAGAATTCAGACTTAAGGAATGGAGAAAGCAGTGGGGAAACCGGACGCAGAGGAATACCTCCAAAACTTGGCTGAAGCTCTCCGAGTAGGGGACATACTTATTGTCTTTGTCTCCCTTGTAAAACCACGTACACCGTCTCACTTCCGATGGTAGCTCGTCCCAGTATACAGCATACCGCATCCTCTCCCCTAAATGAACATCATATCTGCCCCCATCGGTGGGAACAATCCTCTCATTACAATCTTTTCCTGTCAAGAATTGCAAAAGAGAAAAGAAGTACACGATGTCACAACAACTCTCCCAAAATACACTTGTAAGTTACAGTCCAAACAATCATAGGAAACTGGTTCATCTTGGCTACATCATAAACAGAATTTGGTTCCTAGTTTTTTCTTTTTTCCTTCATCCTTTTTCTTTTCTTTTTTTCTTTTTTTTTTTTTTGGTCATATCTTTTTCATGAGTGATTTTTAGTATTTCAAACCAATTATATTTTAATGAAAAAAGTAAATACTAGCTGAACATATCTTTCCTCTTCTAAGATAATAATGCCTCTTAAAAATACACACACACACACACACACACACTTACAGTCTCATACAGATACATACATAGATTTTTCTGAAGTTTTTACTTGGATGAAAAGGCAAATTAATAACAATTATGATATATCATCACTAACACTTTCTTGTTACATGAGAACAAAAGTGACATGTTAGTTCAGTCTGCAATGTGACAACTCACTCTACGCGCAAACTTTCTGACTAAAAAATCAAACACAAGCTAGAAAAATACTCGATAATTATGCAGAAATTTAATACAGCTTTAAAAGGATGAAAATTGTGTAATTCTGAAATTTCATGTTAGTGGCCATCACAGTAGGGGCTATTACTTGTTCGTTTTTATTAGCATCTATTAGGAGCCATCAGTTTCTTCCTACCAGAGCCATATGCGTCTTCCAGCTGCTGTGAATCCTCAGAGCTGAAAGGGATCCAGAGCTCTTTGGAATCTAGTACCTTACAATAAAACCAATGTGGAGAAACGGGCTCATAGGAACTACTGGCCTCCATGTCTATGAGTTCGAAGGAACTACAAGATTTCGGGGACGGGGACAGATCTGACTGAGACAGCTGCTCCTGGTGTGATTCCCCCGATGACATTTCGCTCTAGAAAGCAAAATAAAAAAAAAAACTATCAGGAGATTTTATTTTGTATCTATTAACACTGTAATGTTCATATGCTCAATAACCATTTTTGGAAGCTGTTCATGAAAGCAACAATATTTAAAAGCTACATAATTTTTATACACACACACACACACACACCACACACATAATATTTGGGGAGAGAAACAAAATGTTCAGCTCCATCATTCTATACTGAGCTTCCAATTCTCCTTAGAAAACTAAAAATGTTTAATCATACAACAAGCTCTTTAGCAAACCCAGAAATGTCAAGAAACACACGGTCAAAACTGATTGCCACAGGGTGTTTTACCACAATTTTCAACCAAAGGCACCAAAGGCTGAAAATTTCCTATCTCCAGCTGTGCACACTACAAACCATTTAGTGTGTCATACAGTAATAACAGGTAGGTTTAAGGCCCCAGGCTCTATATTATACATTTCTAATTACACACACATTTACATAACTATTGGAATCTTAATATACAGAAAATAGAACTAATCGCTTAAGACCCATTTTGGCTGATTTTCCCAGGGTGCTTCAATACGGGCTGTGGTATATTTAATGCCCAAACAGAAACTGTGCCTGCAAGCCATAGCTGCGCACCGACCCAAGGAGACGCAGAGCCGGAGTTTCAGGTGAAAAGTGACAAGTGACCTTAATTGCCCCCGGGGCTAAGGATGTCGGACGAGTTCCCACCGACCCCAGCACTAAAGCACCCGGCGGACTAGCGCTGCAGACACAGAAGCAGAACCCAAAAGCCCAGGACGGGAGATGGACGAGCGGCATCGCTTCACCGGGCACGGTCGGACCGCACAGCTCCGGAACCAACCCTCCCCGGGCCTCCCCGTTATCCTCCGGAGACCTCCGCCTGCCCTCCTCTCCCGACCGGCTCTCGCCACCAGCTCCGGGCTCCGAGTTCGGGATCTAGGAGAGCAGCCGAGCCGTCCACGGATGCCCCGGGGTACCGTGCACACCGGAGCCTCCCCACCCCCGGCTCGCCCCGGCCCAGGCGCCCGCGCGGACCTGGACTCGCTCGTCCGCACCGCCGCTCGCGCTCTCGGCCCTCGCGGAGGGAGCCCGGGCCACATCCCCGCTGCAGCCTACCTCCCAAGCCGGGCGGGGCGGGCGGGCAGACGGGCGGAGCCTGCGGCCGCGCCCCAATCCCCGCACCGCGGGCTCCTCGGCGCTCTGGCGACAGCGAACAGTGCGCCAGGCTGAGTCTGCGCTCCCGATGAGAGCTCGAGGCGCAGAAAGATACGCCGAAGTGTCGCGAGATGTGCGGTGGGGACTGGGGCGAGGGGTGTGGGGAGGGTGGGGCGGGCTCGCGCGAGACCTGGCTCCTCCTGGAGGCAGACGTCGGGCGCCGGGCACGCGCTGGGCACGCGCTAGCGGCGTGGGGGGCACGCGCGAGAGGCCGTGTCCGCTCTGAGGCTTTGAAGGAGGAGCTGAGGGGAAGACACGTCCTCGAGGAGAATCGGACATTCTGACCCCTCGTGGGTCCCGGCAACCCCGTTGGGCAGGACTGGGGTGACTGAAGGCTCTGTCTGTCTGTCTTCCATTCCCCCTACCCCCGTCCCCATTCCCTCCCTCTATTTGGATTGAGAGGTTGTCAAAAAGTTATCCCTAAAGCCTAAGAGGTGAGTCTGACAGAATACGGATGCTGTAAGAGGCAGCAAATGAGGTTTTTGTTGGTTGGCTGGTTGGTTGGTTTTTGTTTTTTTTGTCCTAGATGATGTAACGTGATGGCGGTGGCTATTCACGTAAGGCCAGCGCTCTGGAGACTGGCAGGGCTAGAGATGTGGATTGTGGATTGTCGCTGGAGCGCCTGACTAGCAGGTGCCACGGGAAGGAAAGACAAGAGGCTTTGCTGGTTTCTAACTGGACTATAAGGCAAAGCTTCGAGATTTTTTTTTTTTTTTTCAGAAACTGAGAAGGAGCTGATGTTGTTTACCACATAGTCTCTGCAAGTCAACATCTACACACAAATAGCCATATATGATTATGTAACACCGTTTTTGTGTGTGCGATATTTTTTGTTTTGTGATGGCCTTGCCATAATGGAGCCCCATATTGGTCTCTGATCTTTAAAAATTACATTTATAGCTGGGAGTGGTGGCGCACGCCTTTAATCCCAGCACTTGGGAAGCAGAGGCAGGCGGATTTCTGAGTTTGAGGCCAGCCTGGTCTACAGAGTGAGTTCCAGGACAGCCAGGGCTACACAGAGAAACCCTGTCTCAAAAAACCAAACCAAAACAAACAAACAAAAAAATTACATTTATATATTTATCTCTGTGTGTGTCTTAGTTAGGGTTCTCTGTTCCTGCACAGACATCATGACAAAGAAGTAAGTTGGGGAGGAAAGGGTTTATTCATCTTACACTTCCACATTGCTGTTCATCACCAAAGGAAGTCAGGACTGGAACTCAAGCAGGTCAGGAAGCAGGAGCTGATGCAGAAGCCATGGAGGGATGTTCTTTACTGGCTTGCTTCCCCTAGCTTGCTCAGCCTGCTCTCTTATAGAACCCAAGACTACCAGCCCAGAGATGATACTACCCACAATTGGCCCATCCCCCAACCTTAATCATTAATTGAGAAAATGGCTTAAGCTAGATCTCATGGAGGCACTTCCCCAACTGAAGCTCCTTTCTCTGTGATAACTCCAGCCTGTGTCAAGTTGACAAACAAAACCAGCCAGTGCAGTGTGTGTGTTATGTATGTGCTGTTACATGTGTGGAAGTCAGAGTACAACTTTCAGGTATCCGTTTTCCTTTCACTGTAGGGGTTCTGGGGACCAAACTCATGCCTTGTCCCAAGGGATTGTGCATGCAGTCACTCTAGGCCACACTGTGGACCCCCCCCCCCATTTGGGGGGCAGGGACGGGGTATCCTTAACACTGGTATTTTAAAATTTTATAGATTTATTTTACTTTGTGCATATGAGTGTTTTGCTTACACGTGTGTATTATGTGTGTGTCTGGTGCCTGTGAAGGTCAGGTGGCAGCAGGTCCCCTAGAACTGAAGTTTCAGGTGGTGGTAACTCTGGTTCTGGGAGCCAAACCCTTCCCATGCAAGAACAACAGATGCTGTCAGGTCAGCTCTTCAAGACCTAGCTAGACCTTACTTTTTATTTTGTAGTGCCAGAGATCAATTTCAGAGCCTTGGGTGTGCTAGCCTCTGAGGTATACACGGAGACCCCAAAATTATGCTGCTTCTTAGGTTGCAGTTTGGAATCTGAAAACAATGATTTTTTTCATAACCCGTTAAAATATATCATTAGAATATATCAATCTACCTTGGACTTGTGAGTTTTCTTTGTTATTGCTTTAGTTGTAAAGCAGTTTTTCATTTTCTTTTGAGATAGGAGCTTTGGTATTCCAGGCTGGCTTCAGACTCATTATGTAGCTAAAGATGACCATGGCCCTTGAACTTGTGATCCTCATGGTTTCATGAAAGTAGTTTTGCTTTTGTTACTCTTGGAAGCAGCTCCAAAATCTCGATTATCCAGGGGCCACTCTGGTCACTCCGAGTGCCTGCTCTGAACTTCGAACACAAAAGTAGTTAGCACAGTATCTACCATGAAGAAGTTTATAGTACTACCAACAGAGATAACAAATAAACAGATAGCGTTATCTTAGTGGATGCTATAAAGATTCAGGCACTGCATATATTGGTAGTAATCAAATATGCAGGTATGTATCCAAAATCCTCTTTTCAGGGGGTCTTTGGCAAGACAGAAGAATCTGCTGTGTATGTGTGTTTAGCATCTGTGTTTTAAATAAGTGCTCCGTGAGATTTAGATGCAAGTAGTTTGAGAAACACACTGCCTCAAACGGAATAAATTTTAGGTTCCCCCAAAGGCCTAGGAAGCAGCTAGTTTTAGGCAAATATTTATGATAGCTCTCATAAATAAGAGTTCACTTAAGTTTTCTAGCTACTATTTGCGTATAAATCTTTTTGTTAAATATTTATTTCGTTGGGTTTTCACTATTTCATTGTTTTTAGTTATATGTCTATGTGTATATCTGGGTGCCTACAAAGGCTAGAGAGTCACAGGTGGTTGTGCACTCCCTGGTGTGGGTTGTGGGAATTAAACCCACCCAGTCCTTTTTCTGAGCAAGTGTTCCTAACCACAGAGCCATTTCGTGTGTGTTTGTGTGTGTGTGTGTGTGTGTTAAAGGTAAACTACGAAACAAGCTTCTACTTTTTTCCTTTCAATATTCTACTGCAGAGATGAGATAAATATTTTGGGTCCTGTGGCCACAGGTCTGTGTTGGAGTTAATCCCCTGTGTTTCAGTTCCTGCTGGCAACAGAAAAGCAGCAGAGACTCTGTGCAGACTAACAGAGGTGGGGAGTTGAGTTTGGCCTCAGGTAGTTGCTGAAGCATGATCAAAAGGGTAAGACTAGTAGCCAGTAAGGTGCCTAAAGAGGTTTATACGCAATGTCAGAACTGCTAGATAGCAAGTGCCATTCCCATTTCTTTCCAGAATAAGCCCCATTTTGTTTTATTAAGTGTTTTAAATGTTCACTTATTTTTCGTGTGGAGATATGCATGACCCAGTGTATGTGTGGAGCTCAGAGACAACTTGTGGGAGCCTGTTGTCTCCTTTCTCTTTTGGCAGTTTGAATAATAATGGCCACATAGGCTCATTGGGTAGTTGGCCCCCAGTGGGTGAAATTGTTTGGGAAGCATTAGGTAGGATGGCCTTGTTGGAGGAAGTCAACCACTGAAGGCCGGCTTTAAGATTTCAAAAGCTCATCCCCAGTTCTCTCTCTACCTTGTGCTTGTAGCTCAAGATGTGAGCTCTCGGATACTGCTCTAGCACCATGCCTATTCACCCACTGCCATACCTTGACATGAAGGCCATGGACTCTAACCCTCTATATCAAGCCCCAAATAAATTCTTCTGCGAGTTGCCCTGGTCATGGTATTTTATCACAGCAATAGAAAAGTAAACAAGACACACCTTTATGTGGACTCTGAGGATTGAACTCAGGTCATCAGGCTTAGCAGCAAACCCCTTTACCTGCTGAGCCATCTCACTGGCCCCCAATCCATTTTGACTTATGAAAATTTCAGCTTATAATTGGTCTATAAAGTAAGTCATGTACATTTACAAGATGAAGAAAAGCATTTTAAAAGAGTTCCTTTACAGGGTAGAAATCTGACAGATACTATTCTAGCCAATAATTAAGGCATCAACATCCACAGTGTCATGTTGGTAGCATATATACCATACACACACATATATATGTATATGCATGGTATATACATGAATATACGTGTATATTCAGTATACATGTATAATATACATTAGGTATGTACAAATACATATCTATATAAATATATACACATATATCACCTTGTTAAGACTGATGAGAGGGCTAACCAGCTCTGGGACTTTTCTTCTTCGAAGTCATAGCTCCGGTCTAATTAGGACCATATCTGACAAATACCAATGGAAGGCATAAATCCCACACATATATAGGTAACTACAAAATAGTTCAGGTGGTAGTTCCCAGACTGTCATAAACAAGTGAAGCCAGAGAAATAGTGCAGCTAAGACACTCCTAAGGAAACATACTGTGTGGACTCATGAAAGAAAAAATAGATTGTCAGGTAAATACCAAAGAAGGCTATTATAAATGTCCCATAAAGGTGTTAATACAATGGAATTTGGTTAGATGTAGATTGGAACTCTGTATTATATCACAGATTTTTCTAAAAATGTTAAGTATTCTTTGTTAATAAAACCAGTTAGAAAATGGGCAAAATGAGGCCACAGTGGGTGGTGCACTCAGGAGGCAGGAGAGTCATTGAAAGTTTGACGCTAGCCTGGTCTACAGTGACTTCCAAGCCAGCAGTATGCTTGCTACCTGTTGCCGCCAGGGGAAACCGAGTAAAGGGTATGTGAAAACCAAAAAAAAAAAAAAAGAAGCCTGAAGTGGGAGGATTATGAATTCTTTTTTGGGTTTTTTTTGTTTTTTTTTTTTTTTTTTTTTTTTTTTTTTTTTTTTTTTGAGACAGGGTTTCTCTGTGTAGTCCTGGCTGTCCTGGAACTCACTCTGTAGACCTGGCGGGCCTCGAACTCAGAAATCCTCCTGCCTCTGCCTCCCAAATGCTGGGATTAAAGGCGTGCACCACCACGCCCGGCTAGGTATTCAAGCAAGACTTGTCTTTAAACAAAAACAAAACAGACTTTCTGCATTGCCCAGGGAGAGGTTCACACAATAGCCTTGATTCTTGTTATAATTTAAATGAAAACATCTGCACAATGTCTGGAGCCCTTGATATCCGCAAAAGGAGGATATCCTCAAATTCCTTCCTACAGGACCCCACTTCAGTGGCACCAACTTTTTTTTTTTTTTTTTCCCTCGAGACAGGGTTTCTCTGTGTAGTCCTGGCTATCCTGGAACTCTGTAGACCAGGCTGGCCTCGAACTCAGAAATCCGCCTGCCTCTGCCTCCCGAGTGCTGGGATTAAAGGCATGCGCCACCACGCCCGGCTCAGTGACACCAACTTTGACTTCCTGAAAAAACACCACATCTAAAAAGGGCAGATGATGGTAATCTACATTATAAATTTGAAGAGGACCTGTGCTGTCAGTTTGAACACACTGACAATAAACTCAAAGCCACCAATAATGTGTTGGTGTCACATTAAAGATAGAAATCATAGCACTTCAGGTATCCTCTAACCCAGATTCACATTCTCTACTCTGCTGTCTTCTCCCTGTTCCTGTGTATCAATCTGAATTTATGCTTCCTCTGTCTGAATATTGTCTTGTGGTTCTGTCTTCTCCTGTCCTGTGTGTAACAATGGGCTTTGTCCTCTAGTTGAACAATACAGAAATCAAAGCATCACACAGGAAAGGAAGGAGGGATATCTTATAGAGTTACAAGGGATGAAATCCCAGTTGACCTCAACTAGCCCAGATGACACACAATATCTCAAGGCTACTTCCAGCCTATTTTGCTGTCTCTACCATAATGCATACAAACACGCACACATTACTGTGGGCCAAGGGCGTGGAAGAGAACATAACTTAAAATTACAGCTATGCATTTGCTTAAGTGGTAAAGCTTATTATATGGGAAATCCAAGGCAAAGAAGGCTGGTTGTCACATAGTTCTCTTAAAGGCATATTAAACAAATAAGATGAGCACATAGTAGGACAGCAGCCTTAAGTGAACCCGTGGTGTCTTAACCCTGGCTGTGAGGTTCGGCACAAGTTCCAATCTCTTAAGAAACTAAGAAATATCTTCAGAATGATGCATCACCACAGGCCTGGGAAAGCTGCTCCTGACAGCTTATGTCACTGTTGCTATTGAAAACCCTGCTGAGGTCAGCATCATCTAACAGGGACACTGACCAGCGAGCTGTGCTCAAGTCTGATGCTCCAGTTACTGGGTGCTTCGTTCCCAGCACGCTCAGTAGTCAGATCCAGACAGCACTCTGGTTAGTGAATGACCACACAGCCGGCCACTAGCCCATCACAGATGTCCACCATCGCCCTCTGTGATATGTGGAGTTTGCCATCCTCTGTAAACAAGTCCATTGCAGCGGGTCTGATGCAGTGGTTGCTGGCTCTCCCAGAAACACCCCGGGAACAGTCTACAGACATCCTGGAAATACTAAAATGAGCGTGCTGCAGCTGAGAAGGCTGTGACCAAGGAAAACAGTCAGGGTGAGCGCTAGTCAGGGTAAGCAGACAAGCTTCTGAGTTCAGCGATGCTTAGTCTCATCCCAAGGAGCGCAGAGGCAGGACGTATCCAGACTGGACTGCCTGGTCCTCCACCACAGACTGGTGTAGTTCCTACGACTCGGGTCACTGAATGGCTAGAAGACCATTATGTGGCTGCAAGCTGTTCTTTTGCAGACACTTAAGGGAAGCAGAAAGAGGGTAGATGGAAAATAAACAATGTCAAGGGGAAGGTGTACACATAGACGTTAGTGAGGTGGCTGGAGACCTGAGTTCAAGCCTTGGAACAGTCATTGTGGAAGGAGAGAACCCCCTCTTTCCCCACAACGTGAAGAATCACAAAAAACAAAAAATCTAAGAGCAGACCTTAAGGAACACCTCTATTGGTAAGAAATGTAAACGTTAAAAGAAAAGGAAATTTTGGAGGAAGTCTATAATTCAGGAAGAAGAATTTAATAGCTTCAAATCTGTAAAGCATTGCTAACTATACAAAGAGAATCTCAATGGGAAAAGATTAGAAATTAGTAGTCATGCAAGCTGGGCATAGTGGTACATATCTTTAATCCCAGCACTCAGAAGATCTCTGTGAGCTGTAGGCCAGCCTGGTCTACACAGAGTTCTAGGACAGCAGGGCTGCCTACTTTGTCTTACTAAAAAAGCGGGTAAAGTATGGAAGTAATTCTGTTCAAGGTAGACCTAGGTAAGGGAGAACTTAACAAGCCAAATACAAATCAAGAACATATATAAATGCTTGGTTTCTAAGATGGACATGCCCCACAAAATGAATAAAGATAGACCCACACCAAAGCTATAGTGCTAAATTCCATGACAGAATTTTAAAAAATCTTACACGCTAACCTGGTAGTGGTGGTGCACATCTTTAGTCCTAGCATTCAGTAGGCAGAAGCAGGTGGATCTCTCCGAGTTCGAGGCCAGCATAGAGTCTACATAGAGAAACCCTGTCCCAAAACAATACAAACAAAGCTCAAAAACAAAACACAACCAGGAAGAGTTACATAAGCCTGCAAGCCCAGCACTTGAGAGCTAGCAATGGGGAAATCACAAGTTTAGGGTCATCACTGGTCACATACTTAGTATGAAGTCAGCGTAGGCTGCGTGTAAAGCTGCCCTAATGGGTCTTGTACAGATGCACACAGGGGTACACACTTCTCAGAAGCAATGCTAGAAAATAAACTCTGGAAACTCCAAGACAACAGAACAATGTACAATTCTTAAAATAACCATCCCCTAGTATTTAGACTCAGCTAGTAAACTATCTGTCTGATGTGTGGTAAACCTGACACTTCAAGTCACACAAGACCTAAAAGCAAACACTTCCCATGAAGTTACTGAAACTCCATCTCTTGAAATAAGGTAAGGAAAAAAAAAAAAAAACTACCACCACCAACAAAACCACCTGCTTCTGCCTGCTAGCAGAATACTGACTTCCAGGCAGCTAGGATTTGGGTCTTAAAGCCAACACGCCTACTCCAACAAGGCCACACCTCCTAATAGTGCCACTCCCTGGACCAAGCATACAGGCAATATAGGTAAACAAGAGGCAAAGGCATTCTCCATCTATGGAACAAAGGCTCTAGCAGACTTCCCCAGGAATATGAAACAAAATGAAATAATGTACAGATCTTGAGCAAATACTTAAGAAGCCAAATAGATCATTAAGGACATAGGCATCCAAGTAAGACAAAAGATTAATTACAGGGCTGGAAAGATGGCTCAGGGGTTAAGAGCACTGACTGCTCTTCCGAAGGTCCTGAGTTCAAATCCCAGCAACCACGTGGTGGCTCACAACCACCCGTAATGAGATCTGATGCCCTCCTCTGGTGGGTCTGAAGACAGCTACAGTGTACTTACATATAATAAATCATTTTTTAAAAATTACAGGGAAAAGTTGTTCAAGAAATGCCCACAGCGGGGCGTGGTGGCGCACGCCTTTAATCCCAGCACTCGGGAGGCAGAGGCAGGCGGATTTCTGAGTTCAAGGCCAGCCTGGTCTACAAAGTGAGTTCCAGGACAGCCAGGGATATACAGAGAAACCCTGTCTAGAAACCAAACCAAACAACATGTTACTCTCACAGAACATCAGAACTCTAAGACTAAGAGAAAAAAATACAATTTTGTTATTTAAAAGTCAGTGATACATTTCCAGAGTATTTTACATTAGAAAGTGGTCACCGGGGCTGGTAAGATGGCTCAGCGGGTAAGAGCGCCCGACTGCTCTTTCGAAGGTGATGAGTTCAAATCCCAGCAACCACATGGTGGCTTACAACCACCCGTAATGAGATCTGACGCCCTCCTCTGGTGCGTCTGAAGTCAGCTACAGCATACTTAGGAAGAATAATAATAAAACAAATCCTTGGACCGGAGAGACCAACCGGAGCGAGCGGGGCTGTCCGGAGGGAGCAGGGCTGGCTGGAGCCGAACGGAGCGACTGGGCCTGTCCGGAGTGAGCGGGCCAAACGGGGACAGCCGGAGCGAGCAGGGCTGGCCAGAGCAAGCGGGCCTACCGTGGCAAGCAAGCGGAGCGGATCGGAAACGAGTGGGGCCGGGCCGACTGGAGCAAGCCCACCGGACCGAGCGGGGTCGGGCGGGGTTGATCGGAACAAGGGGGAAAAAAAAGTGGTCACCAGGGCTGGGAGTTAGCTAACAGTTAAGCATATTTACTGCTCTTGCTGGGGGGATAGGTTGGGGTGGGGGGCTTGGTTCAATTCCCAGCATTCACATGGCAGGTCTTAACTGTGACTCTAGTTCCAGTGGATCTGGTGCCCTCTTCTGGTCTGCAAGGGCAACAGGCATATACAATGAACACACATACATGCAGGCAAAACACTCAAAACAGGTAAAATAGTAAACCTAACAGATTTTTGTTTTTCAAAACAAGGGTTTTCTCTGTACAACCCTGGCTGTCCTAGAATTTATTTGATAGACCAGGCTAACCTCAAACTCAGAGATCTGCTTGCCTCTACCTCCCGGATGCTGGGATTAAAGGTACAACCACTGCCCAGCTATAAATCTAACAAAATATTTATGTGGTTGCCTTTAGAGGGGAGAAAAGGGGGTGGGAACAGGAGAATGCTGGTTTTCATAAACTGACTCACTAAACTCAGAACATAATTTTCATATACTTATTTTGAGTGTGTGGGGGAACATGCACATGGAAGTCAGAGGTAAACCAAGTGAGGTCTCTTCTTTCCCACTGTGGACCCTAAGGATTCAACTCAGGTCCTCAGGTGTGGGGGTAAGTACCATTACCCACTGAGACATTTCACCTGCCCTAAACTTGTAACTTTAAAAAAAAGAAAACATGAGCTGGTAGTGGTGGCACACACTTTTAATCCCAGCACTTGGGAGGCAGAGGCAGGAGGATTTCTGAGTCGAGGCCAGCCTGGTCTACAAAGTGAGTTCCAGGACAGCCAGGGCTATACAGAGAAACCCTGTCTCAAAGGAAAAAAAAAATCAAAGATGATGTGATGGTGTGTATATACTTGGCCCAGGGAATGGCACTATTAGGAGGTGTGGCCTTGTTGGAGTAGGTGTATCACTGTGGGTGTGGGCTTAACACCCTCATCCTAGCTGCTTGGGAGTCAATATTCTGCTAGCAGCCTGCAAATAAAGATGGAGAACTCTCAGCTCCTACTCCACCATGTCTGCCTGGGCACTGCCATGCTCCCACCGTGGATAATGGACAAAACAAAACACAAAAACAAACCAAGCAAACTAGTTAAGGGTATAAACTATTCTTTATGCCAACTAACTAAAGCACTATTCCTTTTGTTGTTCATGACTTGTTTTTACAAACCTCTTTCTTTAAAAGCATTTAAAAGAAGCATCCAGCAGTAGGTAGAGAAGACAGAACCCACCAGGCTCCAGAAGCTTCATTAGGGCTAGTTTGGTTTAGTGTTAACTTTGGTAGTTTACCTGAACAAAGGTGCTAGAGAGAAAACAGCTGTTTATCATGCCAGGTGTAGGTAACTTTATTTAAGATTTTGACAAAAATGACCCCCAAAGTAATATAAATTTAGACACCTTTAAAAAGTCTAGATGTGAATTTCAAAAGAAAATTGCTTCAGTTTCAAATCAAGTTCAAGTCAAAAGTCAAACAAATTTTACAAATCATAAATACTAGTTTCCTTCTTAAATTCATTACATTTTCAAAGACAGGTCACAAATGGTGCTTTTTTCTTTGATACTGGCCACTGGAATCAATTAACATAATTTCTATCTTTAAATTCTGAGTTTATACCTATCCTGAATATCTTGTTATAATTAAAAATATAAATCCAGAAACCACAGTTCCTTCCAGAAGAATTCCAATTATTAAATATAGAAGAAATGAGAATAGAAAATCACCATTTAAACACCACAATAGTAAATGCCACAAGCAAGATCTGCCAGGAGATAGTAAGAGGCAAACTCTAAGCAGAGCAGGACATTTGCATAGTCTCAAAGTGTCTCTAGCAAATACTCAGTAAATACAAAGGAAAGCAGGGTAAAGCTTACAGCAGAGGATCCTAGCAGACACCACGTTAGCAGAGCGCTCGATGTGAACCACGCCAGGAACACATGACAACACAGGCTATCCGTACAATATAACGTCACAGAGCAAAAGACTACTGAGACAGACAACCAAATGCAAAATTGGATCTGGAACAGTTGAGAGGATGCTACTAAAAAGATAAATGAAGTATCTATGTTTAGCTTGCTTCTTCAGCTAATATTAACAGCACTATTAACTCTTTAATTTTGACAAATGTTTCCGTTAGAGAAGATGTCAAAACAAGGGGAATGCGGATGGAGGATACACTGGAATGCTATTTTTACAACTCTTCTGTAAGTTTAAAATCATGTTAGTAGTTCAAAAAATAACTTAAGGTATATACACATCTATGTACATTTGTGCATAACGTGTACACATATACCAATGAAGGGTGTGCATTAATTGGCATCGTGGGCAGCGTAAGTGAAGCAGACATGTTTTCTCCCGCATCTCTCACTGTCAATACAGCTAAGCTTTAAGGTTTCTCCTCTTAAAGTATAATTGTCAAAACCTTTATAGAAAACGTTTGGAGGGGTACTTAGAGCTTACTCCTGGCTAGCCTGGAACTATGTATAGACCAAGATAGCCTCATATTCAGAGATCTACGTACCTGCCTCTGCCTCATAATGCTGGGGTGACAGGCATGTGCCACAAATCCAGCTTCAAAAACCTTTTAAAGACATTTCTATATTCTCTTACATATATTCTACATAAGCTATGCCTCAGTACAGTGCTTGCCTGACACCGCATAAACCAGGCACACACCTATCTGTGTAATACAAAGTGAGGCAGGAGGACCAGAACTTCTAGGTTGTCCTAGGCTACAAGCAAAATTTAAGGCCAACCAGGCATGAAATTCTGTCTCAAAAATAAAAATTATAGCTATAAAACACAAACACACACACACACACACACACACACACACACGTGTGTACACAAGAATACACACACCCCACAGACAGATGACTGATTAGATAGATAGATAGATAGATAGATAGATAGATAGATAGATAGATATTAAATGAGTTGAGATGGATTTGATAGTGTCTCGCCATATAGCCTTGGCTGACCAGGTTGACCTTGAACTCAGAGATCTACCTGCCTCCTGCCTCCTCTGACTGAATTAAAAGTGTACACCACCAAACTCAGCCAAATAATATTTTTTAAAAACTACAGACTCGGGGCTGGTGAGATGGCTCAGCGGGTAAGAGCACCCGACTGCTCTTCCGAAGGTGATAAGTTCAAATCCCAGCATCCACATGGTGGCTCACAACCATCTGTAACGAGATCTGGCTCCCTCTTCTGGAGTGTCTGAGGACAGCTACAGTGTACTTACATATAATAAAATAAATCTTAAAAAAAAAAAAAACAAAAAACTACAGACTCCTAGAATAGTATGATCACTTCTTGAGTCACTTATCCTGTTTATTTTTGTGGGCAGGATCTTATTTGGCTTAAGCTGGCCTTGAATTTATTATGTAGCTGAGGATGACCTTAGACTTGTAGTCTTCCTGTGTTCACCTCCCAAATGCTGAGACAGGTGTGTTCCACTATGGCTGGTTTATCCTCTACTGGGGATTTAGCCCAGGACTTCATGTATGTTAGGCAGACACTGTACTAACTGAGCCACATCTCCAGCCCTAGACAATATTTTTACTATACTTTTTCTCATCCTCTGTTAGCATTTGTTTGATTCCTGTGAGTAGAAGGGAAGGCTACAGGCTTAATATCACTAATATAAAGGCCTACTAGTCTAGAAAAAAGCATCACCTTGATATTCTACTAAGAAACTGCCTCTGTTGCAAAAGCGGATACTGTATGCTAGATCTCACTTTAGGCTTAAAAGGTAAATTATTTACCTGTCTCTGTAATAACAACATACACGGATAACCAAGAAAGGCCCCTTTCTTAAACTTGGCTCTAAATTGACGGTTACTAATATTAAATAACATCTTTCTTATGAAACAGGCAATTCTATGCAATTTATCCTATGAAATACAGACCAAATTTAAATTAAAATAATGAATTTTCCACTTCAGCTACGGCTGACTCATTCCCTGAGCGTGAATCTCCTTCTTTTCCTTCTATCGGCTACAAATTGAGCTCAGATCTGTCCCACAGATCTACTGACTGGAAAATGGTGTTATTAAATAATTGTATTTGTTGCTTTTTTGCCGTCACTATTTATACTAACTGTGGCATTTAAGTTTCCATGTTTTTATAAGGCTCTCTATAGAAGCAACAAGAGCCAAAAAATATTTTTCTTAAAAAAGCAATTTCAAAGTGGATCTTTATCCAAATACAACAAAGCAAAGAATGTTCACAAACACTGTCATTCCTATTTCAATGTAATTTTCAGAGTCACCTTCCCCATCATGAAAAGCAGAAGTGGGAAGAACGGAACGAACATGCTACATAGAAAGGGAGACGAATGACTTTCAGAGCCCACCACACACTGCAATATATTCAAGTGGTAAAAGGATATGAATTCGTTCAGAACTGCTCACCTATCTGGCTGCCAATATTTGATTATATTAAACATATTACTACAAAATGTACGAAGAAGTAGAATAGTATTACATTTGTGACCTACAGGTAAGAAAACAGAACAGAGGTCCAAGAGTCTAAGCTATAATATACACATGAAGTATCTGCAGTCACAATGCACAAAAATGTGACAGTCCAGATGCTTACAAAACAGCCTGTTTGTCTCAGATTAGGCTTTTGACAACCTGTTACATAGTCTATCTCCCTCCTGAGATCTGATAAGCAGCAGCCTACAGACACCTTGGCTTTCGTAAGGAGTAGGTCTACTTGGCAATACTGACAACTCCAGTTTTCTATTATGTTCAGTCATCTGAAAACTGGAAAGAATCTTGTCACTGCTGCTCTTTCATTCCTCTGCCGGCTTTTCCAGTTTTTTCCCCCTTTCAAGTTTTAGGTCAGAAGAAAGTTGGAATGTGTTGCTTGTCACAACAGGCATTTCAAAAGATGGGAACTAACCAAATTAAAGAGTTCTTTGGCCAAATCAATCACAGGCTTCCCCTGCATTCCAAATTATTTCATAGTCCCTTTTTTTCTAATTTTTCCAGTATGGCCTGGATCTTACAAACAGCTTCTTTCCTGGCCTGACGAACAGAGTCCTGGCCCCCAGTTTCAACAGAATCCAGTTCTAAAAGTTCCTTTGTCAGCATTTCTTCCAGAAGCCAATACGCTTTGTCTGTCTTTTTTCCTACAAATTCTTCTACTTCTTGCTCAAGAAACTGCACCTTCTCCAGCACGTGGATGATCTTTTTAATACTTGGAGGAGTGCCCTCATCCGAAGAGAAACACTCCTCCGGGAGATGATTACTCGGAACTTGGCTGCTGGGATGCTCACTGCTGGCGTTACCATACAACTGAGGCTCAGCACTATACTGGACTTGAGAATCCAAAAGGTCTGAGTTATCATTGTTCACTGCTCCCGGAGATTCATACTGATGGACACTGCAGGGAAAGCTGTGCCGGCTCAGGCCTTGACCAGATGGGTTGTAGGAGTATGAGGGGTCCTTGGAATGAGAAGACAGAAAGGAGATAAAAGCTGTCTTAGTGGAAAGCTATCAACATCAGATATGTCACTGCACATCATTTACCAACTAGGAAAGAACTTGAAAAAACTCCCACAAAACTGGCTCCTACATAACCATCAGAGACCAACACTGTTAGACAAGAGGAAAGCCCTTTGAAGCAGGAGGCACACAATTCCTAAATACAATGGTTAGAATCTACCTCAGTGCAAGTCGCTCTGTGAACACTTCCCAATCTTACTACCTCACAATTCCTTGGTGACTTAATCATTAGTTTCCCTCAGATAGTGAAAGCCTACAGAGCATAGGCAAAAGCAGAGAGTGTGTTTGTGGCTTCTGTAAAGCCCAGCACCCAAGCCAGCACATGCTATTCACATAGATTTCCCTCCTCTGCATAGCATGAGGTTGTGAAATACATTCCTTGATTCTATTTAATATTCAGATAGTACCAGCAGAAAAGCATTTTCCTGTCTTTTTAAAAAAGATATGGTGCTGGAGAGATGGCTTCTCCTGAGGACCCAAATTTGATTCTCAGAAGCTACAAGGCAGCTCATATCTGTAACTCCAGTTCCAGGGGATAAGCCTCCAAGGGCACCAAGCACACATGTGGCCCATAGACATACAGGCAGCCAGTATATCCATACACATAAAAAATAATGAAAAATTATAAAAACAGATAAGAACCTAAAAAAGACCCTCAAACAATACTGTCTATAAGAGGAAACTAAGCTAGCACCATGCTTAGAAGTAAGCACCAACTGTTTTGCATCTAACAGACTAATACAGAGAAGGGTCATCTTGTGTCCTCTTAATTGCCTAGAGATCAAAAGAAGAGCATTCTGAAGGCCTCCTACCTTAGGCTGCTGGGGTGGGGGTGAAGGAAGTGGCTGAGGAGAACTGTTTCCGGGCCATGGTGAAGCACTTTCTGTCATGTACAGGTTTCCAGCCGAGGGGGCTGAGGGTGCGGCTGAAGGCCAGGGGTAACGGGCTCCCATCCCATAAGCACTGGAAGCCCAGGCATCATCTTGTGGTCGTCCAGTCGCTCCTGACTGCGGCACAGCGCGGTTGCCATCTCCATAAGGATAATGGGGCAAGGTCATTCCAGGGTTCTAGGTTGGGAAAACAAATATGCCGGTATGCTGGCAGGTCACTGCTTAAAATGCAAAGCTTACAAGTAATGAAAACAGCACAGACAGGTCCTGACCTGCTAGTGACTCATTTAATCAGTTACCCAAAGTTCTCCACACCTAAGAAAACCTGGCTCCCAAAATAAAGAACAGAGTTGATAAAAGACTCATGAGTTAAGACTTCAAATTCACTGGGTGAAGCATGTATTTTCCAAAAGCACTATAGATAAATGAATCCACACACTATAAGACAGTAGAAGTGTTCTCGAAACAAACAGAAATAGGCTTGGTATACTCACAGCATATTAATATACACCTAGCATCATTAGGAAAGATTAAGTTAGGAAAAGCTTCAAGCAACAACTAAAGATTTATTACAAAAATTGTATGGGGGCTGGAGAAGTGTCTCAGTGGTTAGAGCACACACTGCTCTTTCTAGAGGTTCCAAGTTGAAGTCCTAGATTCCATGAGGTAGCTCCGGGATCCATCACTCTAGTTCCAGGAGTGCTCACACTTGTGGCCTGAGTACCTGCACTCATGGACATGAGCACACAGTCACAAGAGTATACATGGAATTAAAAAGAATGAAAACAGGAGAAAACCAAAGAGGTGCCAGGTGACAGCATGTGTGTCTAGTCCCAGCACTCAGGGGAGAGAGGTAGGCAATTTGAGGCCAGCTAGGTCTATAGAGGGAGTTCCAGGTGCCCAGGGCAACATACTAACACCTGATCTCAAAGAAGAAACAGACAAAAAAGAGACAAAAATATATAAATTATGGGCTAGAGAGATAGCTCAGTGTGTAAAGGCACTTGTTATGCAAGTCTGAGGACTGGAGTTAGATCCCTGAAACCCAAAGAAAGTGAAAACCTGCTCCACAAAGCTGCTCTCTGTCCTCTACACATGCACTGTGGTACATGTGTGTCATCCCTTACAACTCCCATCATGCACACAAATAATATGTTAGGATTTAAAAGAATTATGACATTTTTAAGGTCTCTTCAGCCACATCCATTTAGGCATCAATATAAAAGAAACCCCTTCCTTCACGTGTCAAACAATTCCTTAACATCTACAGTACTTTCTTTCTTTTTTTTTTTTTTTTTGGTTTTTCGAGACAGGGTTTCTCTGTATAGCCCTGACTGTCCTGGAACTCACTTTGTAGACCAGGCTGTCCTCGAACTCAGAAATCCGCCTGCCTCTGCCTCCCGAGTGCTGGGATTAAAGGCGTGCGCCACCACGCCCGGCTTTGTTTTTTTTTTAAGATTTATCTATTTATTCATTTATTCATTTATTTATTTTTGTTTTTCGAGACAGGGTTTCTCTGTATTGCCCTGGCTGTCCTGGAACTCACTCTGTAAACCAGGCTGGCCTCAAACACAGAAATCCGCCTGCCTCTGCCTCCCAAGTGCTGGGATTAAAGGCGTGCGCCACCACGCCCAGCTCAAGATTTATTTATTTTATGTATGAGAATAACATTGTCACTGTCTTCAGACACACCAGAAGAGGGTATTAAGCCCAATTACAGATTATTGTGAGCCACCATTTGGTTGCTGGGAATCAAACTCAGGACCTCTGGAAGAGCAGTTAGTGCTCTTAAGGGCTGAGCCATCTCTCCAGCCCTTTTGTTTTGTTTTTGAGACAAGGTCACATTATGTAGTCCTGAATGGTTATGAACTCAAGGGCTTCACCTGCCTCTCTCTGCCTCATGAGAACTGGGGTTAAAGATGTACACATCGTGTATGGCTCTAGTTGTTTTCTTAAAACAGCACCAGTGTAAATGGGTAACTTTCCACTGTTTAAAATTCAGGAAATAGAGGCATTTTTTTCCCTCATGGGAAACTGCTTACCTGTGAAGCAGGATACCCTGGCACCTGTCCCCTCAGAGGAGGTGCTTCTGTTGGGCAGTCCTGCTGGGAATACATCCAACGAGACACTGGAGTTGGGCTGTTACCAGGTGAACGGTAGGTGTTTGGAACTTCTGTGGAGTAATTGCTCTGCGTATAGCCAGGTACATAGTAAGCCCCAGAGTAGGAGGCAGTACTTGCTCCAGGGCCAGGAGGGTAAGGTGGACCATATGCTCCATTTGCATAAGAATTCAGACTCTGGGGGTGAAAAAAAGAGTAGTCAGCAAGGAAAAGATGAATGGGTTGAAGTGGCTAAAACGCCCTTAGTGTTCACCTTGAGAACTTTAGGAAGTAAGGTGTCAGTAACCGATGACCATCTAAGCAGTCTATGAGGTACTTTCTCTCCTCTGTTTGCTATAATCACACTCCAGGTACTGAACTCAGGCTATGTAAATTAAGGAACATCAATGGAAGACTACATGGTGATGTTTAAGTGAGAAGTAACGGCTCCCTCAAACATCTTCTTACATTTAATTCATAATGACATGTCTAAGCAGAGAGCTTGTGCTCACAGGAGGCAACTCTAGGAATCCTGGGGGACAAGGTAGAGGAAAAAGAATATCATTATATAATAGAAAAGGGAAAAAGTCAGAAACACTCTCTCTAATAGCTTTATATTTACTCTTAGCTTCCATTTCGCTAACAGGAAAATGAAGAGCCAAAATTTACCTTGTAGGATTATTAAGAAAAACTAAGATAACAAGAATAAATGACTTAGCAGATAAACAGTTTGTTCATCAGATGGTTACTACAGTATTGTAAGTATTATGAGTTCCAGAAATGACCCAGTCCATATTGAACTAAGCAACCACCCCTTCCTGATAACAATAACAGAGAAACTCTTCACTATATTGCTTACTCCTGTGGGTTATTAGTTTGGGTTTTTTTATTTGTTTTAAACAGTGCTGCGAACTAAACCCAGCACCTTTTGTATGTCAGACAAGTGTGCTACCTCCAAGATACATTGCTGATCCTTTTTCTTGTGGTTTGAAATCACCTACCTAGACTACGACATTCCTCATTCCCAGAATCCTGCTAAATGCTCCAAATGAGATTAAAGCTAAGCCCTAAACTTCAACTCTTACTTTATATGTTTTCTATTATTTGTTGTGTGTGTATGTGTGTGTACTGGCTAGTTTTGTGTCAACTTGACACAGCTGGAGTTATCACAAAGAAAGGAGCTTCAGTTGGGGAAGTACCTCCATGAGATCTAGCTATGGGGTATTTTCTCAATTAGTGATCAAGGGGGAAAGGCCCCTTGTGGGTGGGACCATCTCTGGGCTGGCAGTCTTGGGTTCTATAAGAGAGCAGGCTGAGCAAGCCAGGGGAAGCAAGCCAGTAAAGAATATCCCTCCATGGCCTCTGCATCAGCTCCTGCTTTCTGACCTGCTTGAGATCCAGCCCTGACTTCCTTGGTGATGAACAGCAGTATGGAAGTGTAAGCTGAATAAACCCTTTCCTCCCCATCTTGTTTCTTGGTCATGATGTTTTGTCCAGGAATAGAATCCCTGACTAAGACAGTGTGTGTGTCTCCAAATAAGATTAAAGCTAAGCCCTAACCTTCAACTCTTTGTTTTCTATTATTTGCTCTGTGTGTGTGTGTGTGTGTGTGTGTGTGTGTGTGTGCATGTGTGTGTGTATGTGTGTGAGTGAATGATGCAAGTATGTGTATCATGTGGAGGATGTATGCTTGTAGAGGTCAGAGAACAATCTAGATAGTGGGTCCTTGTCTTTCACTTGCTGTTGAGCTTGTTTGACACAGGGTCTCTTATTCACTGTTTTAAATTCCAGGCTAGGGAACACAGACACATGGGAACACAGCCTTTATGTGGTTCTGGGAATCCAAACTCAGGTCACGTTTGCATGGAGGCAACTTTGTCCACTTATCTCCCTAGTTTCCCTTTAGCTTTTTAAAATAGTAAACACACAGGATCATGTTTTCTTGTAACCCAGCAGGATGTACCAGGAAGAATTTCAAGTTTGCAGCTAGTAGTCTACATAGTGAGACCCTAAGTGAGAAAGGGAGGAACTCGAATTATGTGTACACACCTTTAATCCCAGCACTAAGTAAGATGAGGAAGCAAGATTACTAGGTAGGCCTTGGCCTAC
This sequence comes from Mus minutoides, assembly GCA_902729485.2. Classification (NCBI taxonomy): domain Eukaryota; kingdom Metazoa; phylum Chordata; class Mammalia; order Rodentia; family Muridae; genus Mus; species Mus minutoides. The sequence continues at coordinate 86,660 of CACVCL010018183.1, read as the reverse complement.
ATTAGTAGGACCTGTTTTAAAAACAAGAGAAAGAAAATACAAATGCCTAAAGAACTGCATGTGTGGTCAGGAACAAGAATAAAGAGCCAAGTAATATATTCCCCATAAGCCCTTGAGGTTTTCAGTCTGAGAAAAGAACTCCTTAATAGAATACAAAGGTCAAGATTTGATAAAACATCATGTGACTCTTTGGTCTGTATTCCAGCTTCCCAAGGAAATCATTCATCTAGAAAAAAGTCACAGGCATGAAGCTGTCAAGTATATTACTTGTAATTACACAAAACAGCACAGGGAGGAGGGAGGGATGGCTCAGAAGTTAAGGGCACTGGCTGCTCTTCCGGAAGACCCAGGTTCAGTTTCCAGCATCCACATGACAGCTCACAACCATTAGTAATTCTACTTCCAGAAATTCTGATTCCCTTCTAGGCTCTATAGGCACTGCATATATACAAGCAGGTGAAACACACACACTCACACAGACACACACACATGTACCACAGAACCTAAATGCCCTATGGTAATCAAATGACTAAATAGATTGAGGACTATTTTTTTTTTAAGAAAAAAAATTTTTTTAAATAACTTTTTTTTGGTTTTTCTTATTTTTAAATTTTTTATTAATTAATTAATTTGTTTTTTCAAGACAGGGTTTCTCTGTATAGCCCTGGCTGTCCTGGAACTCACTTTGTACACCAGTCTGGCCTCGAACTCAGAAATCTGCCTGCCTCTGACTCCCAAGTGCTGGGATTAAAGGCGTGTGCCACCACCGCCCTGCAAGAAAGAAATTTATTTTTATTTCACATGCATTGGTGTGTTGCCTGCATGTTTGTCTTGTGTAAGGGGGTTGGATCCCCGGAACTGGAGTTATAGCAAGCTGTAAGATGACATGTGTGTAGTGGGAATTGATCCCAGGTCCTCTGGAAAAGCAGCCAGGACTCTTAACCACTAAGCCATCTCTCTAGCCCCAAGAATTATTCTTTTAAGAAATTTTATTCAATATATTGTTAAAAATTAGTAATTTAAGCCGGGTGTGGTGGCGCACACACCTTTAATCCCAGCACTTGGGAGGCAGAGGCAGGTGGATTTCTGAGTTCGAGGCCAGCCTGGTCTACAAAGTGAGTTCCAGGACAGCCAGGGCTACACAGAGAAACCCTGTCTCGAAAAACCAAAAAAAAAAAAAAAAAAAAAAAAAAAAAAAAAAAAAAGAAAAAAGAAAAATATTAGTAATTTAATTTTGGAACTGTTTTCTTGTAAATAAAATTGCTTGCTTTTACATTCATTTATTCACTTCTTTTTGAGACAGGGTCTCATTATGTGGCTTGGCTGGCCTTGAACTCAATCCTTCTGCCTTTGCTTCCTGAGTGCTGGAAATGAAGGTATGTGTCTTTATTGTGTGGGTGACAGTGGTGGGAACATACGTCACACACATGAGGGAGCCTCTAAGAGCTGTATCCTCTACCACATGGGTCCCAGAAACTGAACCTGAGGGATGAGATTGGCAACAAGCACCTCTACTCACTACGTTATCTTGCTGGTGGTTCTTTGTAAAGTTTTAATCATGTTATATGTAATAGACACTTTTCTGTTGCTGGGATAAACACATGACCAATTAAGAAAAGGGTTTATTTGGGTTTTTGATTCAGGGCTGAGTCCCACTATGGTGGAGTAGAGGCACAAGAGGCTGGAGCAGTAAGCTAAGAATATCCCCCCAGCCTCGTTCTCGTTCTCGTTCTCTCTCTCTCTCTCTCTCTCTCTTTATTTTCATTTTATGTGCATTGGTGTTTTGCTTGCATGTATGTCTGTGTGAAGGTGTTGGGTCCCCTGGAAGTGGAGTTATAGACAGCTGTAAGCTACCATGTGGGTGCTGGGAATTGAACCCAGGTTCTCTGGAAGAGCCACTGCTCTTAACTACTGAGCCATCTCTCCAACTCTAAGAGCTCACATCTTAAACTATAAGCACAAAGCAGAAAAAAACAAGCTGGGAGTGGCTCAAGTCTTTATCAAAACCTACCCCTAATGACATACATACTTCCTTATACAAGACCATACCTCTTAAACCTCCCCAAAGTACTACCAACTGGGAACCAGCTGTTCACTGTCAGAGTCTATGGGGGACAATCTCATTTAAACTGGTAGGGTTTTTTTGTTTTGTTGTTTTTAAATACACATACTTAAGTTTATTTACAAGCAACAAAGCTACACTATTTGGTATCTGTTTCAAAACACTCTGAAGATAAACACAATATGGTTCAGTATTGAGACTTGTTGAAGCTGAGAGGAACATTTGTTTGTACCTTTGAAATTTTCCTTAATATGAAAGAAAATGAGGAAGAAGCTGGGTATGGTGGTCACAGGCCCATAATTCCAGCACTCAAAAGGCTGAGAGCTATGGAGTGAGAACAAAGAAGTTCCTGTCACTGAGTCTATAAATTGCACTTGACAGGCAAACACACAGTGTGCAATGCGGCAGTAGATAGCTTAATGGGTAAAAGTGCTTGTTTTGCAAGCCTAATGACGTGAGCTTAATCCCTTGATCCAGTGAAAAGAACTTCTAAAAAGTTCTCTCCTGACTTCCACAAGTGCACTATGGCACACTCCGACCAACCACACACACATACACACACACACACACACACACACACACACACACACACACACACACACACTACTAGAAACTGAATTTTTTATATGTCTGTCAGTATGAAAAGGGTCTTACTCTGAAATTCTCTGTGAAGCTTCTGCAAGTGCTGAACTTATGATTCTCCTTACCTCTGCGTCTTTTTTCTTTTCTTTTTCTTGGTTTTTCCAAACAGGGTTTTCCTGTTTGGCCCTAACTATCCTGGAACTCATTCTGTAGAACTATACACTGGCCTCAAACTCAGAGATCTGCCTGCCACTGCCTCCCAAATGCTGGGACTAGAGATGTGCCGCCATGCCCTGCTTCCAGATATTTAATACACTTACATTTATTGGTTAATTTACATTTTTAAAAAGCTTTATTATATATTACAGAATTAGAAAATTTTGTAAAATAACTGTTTGGAACTACAAATAACTAAGAAGGAATATAATAATCAGTTCATCAAAGGACACTGTGTCTGCTCTTAGAATTTTTCCCTAAAACTATAAATTTCTATGATTTAAGCAGAATGCTGATAGTTTCTTTCCTTCTTTCTTTTTTTGGTTCTGTTTAGCCTGGGCTGTCTGGGAACTTGCTCTGTAGATCAGGTTGGCCTTGATCTCAAGAGAATCAATTGCCTTGCCTCCCGAGTTGTTTTAAGGCATGATTATGACCTTGATCTAGTTTTTTTTTCTTCAGTACCTCAGGAACCATTAAATAAATATGTGACTATTCCATATCTGCACTTGGAAACTGGCATCTTCTGGGTCTTTGCTAATAGCTACAATTACTTTGTTGTCCTTGGTCCCAGCCAGATACTGGATGGCTCCAGATATCCTGACAGGCAAACACAGAAGTGTGCCATGGGGCACTAGATAGCTTAATTGGAGTAAAAAGGTAAAAAAGTTCTGGTGCTACTAATTTTCCTATCTGAACAATTCCATGTCATTAGAACAGGCCATGAATAGACCAGCTGCAGCATGTAGCTGATCTGCCAGTTATCTACTACGTAAAACTTCACTCTTCTAAACGGACCCCATTCCCACCACTTTAGCTCCAGTTAGTTCTGGCTGCGCACTTTTCCTCCATTTCTAGGCAAGCCACTCTGATATTCCTGTTAGCAAAGAAGTCGGTGAAGTCGGTGCCTTTTCTGAGCCGGCACTACCTCCACTTGCCACTGTGGCCTCAAAAGGTGGTCCCTGAAAAGAAAGCATCTTCATTTTGTCATCACATTGTTCATAAAATATTTCCTGCAGAGATAGTTCTCATAAATGTGTCATGTGACTTGATCTCAATAATGTCAAAAATTGGGGGAACATCAAGTCTGGGTGCTATTCTGGGCAAAAGGTTCTCTCAGAAGGTAGCCACTCCAGCTCAGTTGGGCATGGTAGCACACACTTTTAATCCCAGCACTTGGGAGGCAGAGAGGCGGGCAGATCTTTGTGAGTTTGAGGCCAGCCTTGTCTACATAGTGACTTCTAGGACAGCCAAAGCTACATAGAAAAACTGTCTCAACATACCCTAAAAAAAGAAAGAGGGCAAGTGGACACAATCTCCTATCCCTTTACCAAGAAGCTCTCTGCAGCTGGTACCTGCTGGGAAAGAGAAATCAGGTATTCCAAATGGAGTTGACAACAGGTATAGCAACCGCACACCAAGTCAAACCCACCTTTAGGAGTAGCTGGCCAACACAAACTTCTCGTTTTGTTGAGGGCTCATTTTAGTTTGTTGGTTTTATAGGTGTTTATTTTCTTTCTTTTTTTCTTTTTTTTGAAAGAACAAGAAGTTAGGTACACAGGGAGGGAGGGGAGGACACCTGGAAGGAGTTGGGTGATGGGAAAGACTGATAAAATATACTGAATACAAAAATTTAATACAATAAAGAGGAAAATGAGACCCATTATTATATAATTAATATATGCCAATAATCATTTTAATTGAAGGTTGTGGGAGAGCTTCCCTAGTGTTCAGAAGCCCTGAACACTGAATAAAATTGGTGTGGTAAAAGGCCTAGAATCCTAGCACTTAAAGAGGATCAAGGGTCGAGAAGTTCAAGGCCATCTGTGCTTAATAAAACTACCTTTAAAAAAGAAAAGAAAGTTGAGAGATAATTACAGCACTTAAGAGAAGTTTCTGTGAGTTCAAGGCCAGTCTGATCTACAGAGCAAATTCCTGGACAACCAGGACACAGAAACAAAACAAAACAAATAAACCCACAAAAACAAATAAACAACAACAAAGAAAGAAAAGGAAAAGGAAAAGGAAAAGGAACTCTGCTAATTTTCAACCATACCTGCCCTTGTAACTCTGGCCTCACAGAGTACGTGCTTGGGTATGGAGCCCTGGGTCTCACAGAATTCCAGTAGTTAGAGTTATAGCCAGGATATGGTGGCTGTTCCTAACGAAAAGAGAAACAAGTTAAATAGCATTCTTTCTACTGTTGATACTTTCTTTTGCAACAGAGTTTCCCTACATACACCAAGTAATTTGAAATTTGCTACACCACCAAGGCCTCAAACTTGCAACCTCTGTCTTCCAGTGCTAGGATTACAAGGAACACTGACACGACTTCACTCTTAATACCAGTTAGACAGCAAAACAAATACTTCTAACATGAGGCAAGATTAGGAGAATCAACATGACTAGGAAAACCAGAGACAGTAGTCTGCCTTTGTCCACTTCAGTCACTACCACTCATCAGTACATTCTGAGTATACCCAATCTGAAAATTTGAAATCCAAACTGTTCTAATTCTGGACATTTAGAACTTTGATATGAGGGGCTGGTGAGATGGCTCAGCGGGTAAGAGCACCCGACTGCTCTTCTGAAGGTGATGAGTTCAAATCCCAGCAACCACATGGTGGCTTACAACCACCCGTAATGAGATCTGACGCCCTCCTCTGGTGCGTCTGAAGTCAACTATAGTGTACTTATATATAATAATAAATGAATCCTTGGACTGGAGAGAGCAGGGACTGAGCAAGTGGGACCGACCGGAGCGAGCGGGGTTGACTGGAACAAGGAAAAAAAAAAAAGAACTTTGATATGATGTCCCAAGAGGAAAAATTCATAGTTGATCTCATCTGATGAGCTGCAGTCAAATGCAGGTAATGGGTGTATGGTTCCATGGAAGAGCACTTGACTAAGCACGTTAGAGGCTTTGGGTTCCATCCTCAGCCCAGCAAAACAAACAAACAAAATGTGGGAGCATTAAAATGCTGTACAGTTATCCTCAAAGCCACATGTAAAAGTTAGACATAAATAAATTTCATGTTTAGATTCGGGTCCTGCCTTCAAAATAACTCATGTTTTATGCTTTCAAAAATCTGAAATCTGAAATACTTCTGGTCACAAACATTCAGATATGAAATATTTACCCTATTTAACTGGTACAAAATAAGTTATGCATCACTATTTAGAATTATACTTACCTAACAACTTTGGAACACAAAACTCTTACTACACAAGTGTAGCGAATTTTCCCTGTCCAATCACTTTAAATATTAATACAAGAAGCCTGTGATTGGACAGGGAAAAGGGAGGCAGAGCGAAGAGTTTCAGAGACAGGGATGGAGGAGGGAGGGAAGAAGAGGAAGATGGAGGACAAATAGGACGATTCAGATTCCACGTGGCTTTAAATAGCCACAGGTAGCTATAATATCATATAGGGATAGAATAACTTGTGTAATCTAGGTGGGCACCTTGTATCATTATCAACTGGCTCTGAAATTATTGTGTTGGCATCTTGTGAATTGAAAACTTATTGATATATAAATCTGACTGATTAATTATAAGCTTCTAGAGTTTTGATTTACTGGGTTACTGAAATTTTGGAGCACTGACCACAGTGGGTAGATGGCTGAAAAGGTACGGGTGGCTCTGAAACAGGCAAACTGGAGTTGAGAAGACCACTGCACAGAGGCTAGCCTAGAGGCAGCAGGACCACAGGAAGAAAGAAGCCGTGTGAAGTGCAGGAACCTGCCCTTCTTTTCCCTGTGCAATCACACACAAGTATATCTATACATTTTCTTTTTGCATTCTAGTACTTTCTGCTTATAACTTCAGTATCATCAACTCATATAGAGCAATCACCACTGGAAGGTGTAACTCTAGCTGTGATAGCCATCATCTTTTCAGGGCTTTGTCTTTTTTTTTGTTTTTTTTTTTGTTGTTGTTGTTGTTTTTGAGACAGGGTTTCTCTGTGTAGCCCTGGCTGTCCTGGAACTCACTTTGTAGACCAGGCTGTCCTCAAACTCAGAAATCCGCCTGCCTCTGCCTCCCAAGTGCTGGGATTAAAGGCGTGCGCCACCACCGCCCGGCCATGCCCGGCCAGGGCTTTGTCTTTAAATAAATTTTATTAAGGCACTAACTCTTGTAAGAATGCACCAAACCAATTCTTAAACCTTTCTGACTATCTAGCTGAACACGCAATGTGTTTTATTCTTCTGAAAGTGTTTTATCCTTTGAACTTACAGTTTAAGTGCACTTTTGGCTCATAACAAACCACTTTTATTTCCCTTATATATATGGGTTTTATGGTTTGTTGGCTATGTTGGATTAAACCTAGAGTTACTGTATATCTACGCTCTCTACACCAAGAAGACAAGTGCTGAAGCTGACTGTCCTAGATGTGGTGAACCCAGGCCTACATCTTCAGACTCTAAGGGTCAGTCCCTTCAGGTGAATCTCCAAGGTTCAGTTTAGCTACCAGGATCCTCCCACTATTAATCCCTCTCTTCCTGACTCAGCTTCCTAACGCCATAGCTCCTTGCTTTTCTTTCTTCAGCCAGACTCACCTCACAAAAAAAAAATCACTGAAGACCATCTCCAACCCATCCCCAGCAACTATTAATTGTCATTCTCCTCTGGAAGGGGGAGTGCCTTGTCAGCCATTCTCTACCAACTTCTGTTTATGGCCTATAAACCCTCAGAAAGGTGGGACCTAATGAGCCTCTTCTCTGTCAAGGATGGAGTGCTTCTGAGCCCAGTGGTGTGTAGGTCTTAAATAGTAACCACAGCTGCTGTGAGTTCATCAATGCAGCCATCGGGTCATATCCAGGAGACAGTCTTTCATAACACCCTCCTCCTTCCTTTGCCTCTCACATTCTTTCCACTCCCACTTCTGTAGCGTTCTTTGATCCTCCGAGGAGATAAAAAGCATGACCTCTTTAGGGCTGGACATTGTAACAGTGACTTTTTTTCAGCACAATAACCAGTTTTGAGTCTGAGCATTATTAGTTACCACCCACTACAACACACTGACCCCCCCCACACACACTACCACCACTATCAAACCCTTGACCAAACCTGAGAATAGCACTAATCTGTGAACATAAGCATAATCAGAAGGAAGATCTCTGGTGAGCACAATTTGTCCATTTAGCAAAACAACAGTAGGAGCAGTTTCCCTACTAGGGTCTACGACATCCCCAGCCATGGGGTTCTAAGTAGGCTTACAGTACCAGGAATGAATTCTCTCCTGGAGAGAGGGACTCAAGCACGAAGTGTTTGGGACCCTACAACAGTCATGCCACTCCATCACACAGGTAGGCACGTTTTCCCAGGCAAGTTAGTGGTTTAGTATGAACCCACTGTTAGAACCTAGGTAAAATAGTTACCTGGCTAGCCTGCCATTTATAGGGAAACTTTCTCATATGTTTCTGCTGTTACTAGGACACTTTCTAATTCCAAGATGACTACGTATTCTGTTATTTTCTGTGCCCTAGGAAACCAATCATGATAGAAATCAGTACAATGTTTTGTATAGTTACCCATAAGCCTAGACCTGAACCAACCACCCAACAGCACTCCCTGCTCCTAAGTATAAGCTTTTGTCCCTTGGATGGACCCCAACATAAGAGAGACACCTGCATCAACAGAAGAAACTATTTGGAATAAGACTTCCATTTTGAGTAGTGGTTGAGTAAAATTTAAGTTCCTAAGATCTCCCTGGGAACAGACATCCTACTTGGCAGAAAGAAACATGTATGTGCGTAACTGACATCCTGGTTGGCAAGTTAAGACAAGAACGTTAGGCAAGTCCCATCCTGGTAGACAAATTAGGACAAAGAAAGCCCCCAGCCACAGTTGAATACCCCAACCAATGGAAGCAGGATAAATGTACAACAAAGACTTAGTCCTAAAGAAATCCCCTATCTCTAAATCCTGATTGGTGGAATAACTTGGCACAGATGTTAATGGATTTGGGGCTTAAAAACCCTGTAGAATCTTAACTTGGGGTCATGGTTCAGTCCCCAAATCTGGACCATGGCTCTGGTCGACCAGTCCTGGGACGTATGCTCAATAAACTATCCCTGTCTGACAGAAATGGACGTTTGTGTTGTTTGTGAGGCGATTCTTGGACACCAACATCCACATCGAGTTAAGACTGTTTATGAATTTTTTTCCTCAAGCCTGCATAGCAACTCAAGGCATTATGAAAATTAGCCAGAAGGGAGAAAGTTTCCAGCTCAGTTTCACTTTGATTTCTCTACAGCCTGCAAACAAAGTATGTGGTGTCTTCAACAATAGGATTTTATCATCCAGTTCTGATGGCTAACCAAGAACTGTGGCAGTAGGATAAAAATATTACAAACACATGTATGCATATACATTGGATGTGTGGCTGGTGCCTGAGTAGGCCATAAGAGGGAGCTGGACCACCTGGAACTAGAGTTACAGACAGTTGTGAGCTGCCACATGGATGGTGAATTGAACCCAGATCCTCTGGAAGAGCAGCCATTGAGCTATCTCTCAGGCCTGGACGTTCTCTTTTAAACAAAACAAAAAAAGGTAAAACCCTGTGCCATATTTAAATATATTTCATTTGGTTGTTTTGTTTTGTTGGAAACAGGGTTTCTCTATGAGGGCTGGCTATCCTGGGAATTTGCTCTATAGAACAGACTGGCCTTGAATTCAGAGATCCACCTCTGCCTCCCAAATGCTGGAACTAAAGGCATGTACTACCATATCACCAGCTGTTCTCAATATGTTAATTTAAAAACCAGGAAGGGTGGGGCTAACCTATAATCTCAGCATTTGAGAGGTAGAGGCAAGCAGGTGAAAAATTCAAGATCTTCCTTGGCTACATAGTGAGTTCAGGGCCAGTCTAAGATACAAGAGACCCTGTCTTGGAAAATTAATTGTCAAGTCTTAATTGTATGGGGACATACCTGTGTGGGATGCACATGCATACAGAAGCCCAAGGCTGATTCCTTCAATACTTCTTCTACCTTACTCCATGAGGCACAGTTTCTCAAGCAAACCCAGATCCTCCCCCGTCCCCCAAGGCCAGATACTACTGCTAGCCAGCTTGCTTCTGGGGATCCTTCTCAACCTTCTAAAGATGGAATTACAGGTTGAGCCATCCCAGCCACCCAACATTTATGTGGGTTCTAGGGATCCAAAGGCCAGGATTTTTTTTTTTTTTAAGATTTATTTAATTACTATATGTAAGTACACTGTAGCTATCTTCAGACACCCCAGAAGAGGGTGTCAGATCTCATTACAGATGGTTGTGAGCCACCATGTGGTTGCTGGGAATTGAACTCAGGACCGTCGGAAGAGCAGTCAGTGCTCTTACCCGCTGAGCCATCTCTCCAGCTCCAAAGCCCAGTCTTTTTACTTGCAAGGTGTGCCATCTCCTTAGCCCTGCATTTTTTAAAAATTTCACACATAAATATTATAAAATTTAGTAAAAGCCAATAAAGCTAAGATTGTGGATTTGGGGGGCGGGGGGAGTACATCTATGACAACATGCATAGGCAAAGGCAGAAGCAGAGGCAGGTGGATCTCTGTGAGTTGGAGGCCAGCCTGGTCTCCAGATGGTGTTCCAGAACTGCCAGGGCTACACAGAAAAACCCAGTCTTGAAACAAAACAAAATTTACAGATGCCCATTATACATTTCCAGTTTATCTCAAACTATGCTAGCCCCATAATCTGCCCTATATGCACAACTCTACTCCAAACCTCTTAACTCGCTACCAGATGCTAAACTTGAACTTTTGCAAGTCTTTCCCTAACCAGACAGACTTTTAGTTTGATAGCTAACTCGATTGAAGCCAGTTTAAAGCTCAACTCCTTTTCCTCATCAACTGATCTTTAATTTGGGCACTTAAAGGCTAAGTCCTTCATCTCTAGATCCTGTGATTACAGTAGATCCATCGGCCTACTTATCCCATCCTAATTACTGAATCAGCACAGGGAATATGGATCCTTCTTCCCAGCTAACTTCTGAATGCTACATGGTTTCTATTCTTATACAATTGTTAGAGAAACAATTAGCCTACCCATTTAAAATGTACAATTAGGATACTCAGAATTGGGAAACCACCCTTACCAACTTCAGAACACTGTATCACCTCAAAGCCCAGTTTTGCAATACTTCCTTCCAGTCCCCAAACCTAGCAGCCCACTGTGTTTCTGTCTGGAGGAATCGCTCCCTATGGGCACAACATATAAATGGAATCACACAAAATGAAATGCGACCCTTGTTACTAACTTCATCCAACAAGCATGAGTGGGGGTGGAGGAGGGGGTCAATTCATACCTTTCTAGATGTTATGTTCTAAAATGTAAGTCATGTTAATTAATCCAGCAATTAGTTGATAACTATACGAGTTATTTCTAATTTTTTGGCCATTATCATTAATGATGTTAAAAAGATGTACTAAATCTTATATGAACATGTTTTCCTTTGTTGTTGTTCTTTTTTTGAGACAGGGTCTCACCATGTTGCCCTGGCTGTCCTGGAACTCATTATGTCTATGTGAACTTGGCTGGCTAGTCTGCCTCTGCCTCCTGGGTGCTGGGATTAAACGCACACTCTAGCCCTTGTTTTTTATTTCTTGAGTATACTTACAAGTAGATCTGCTAGATCATAAAAATTAATTCTCTGTCAGAAGTTTTAGGAACGACCCAGCTATTTTCCAAAGCACTGTACTATTTTACAATCCCGTCGTGGATATGTGAGAATTTTATAATTAATTTTCAGCAAGTAAGAATGTTACAAAGGCCAAAAGATGTGTGCCACCATCCTAGAATGTTAGCCCCATACGAGGAGAAAATAGAAACACATTTTTGTCATGTATGCAATTAATAAAATGTTACAGGTCCAAACATACTAAGCAAGTCAGTCTCTCCACTCAAAAATTGGGAAGCATTAATAATATCTGTCTTGCAGTCTTGCGATGATTAAATAGAACATTAAGGTACTTTGCAACATTGATCCTTCCTGATTCAATTCCAGGCAAAGCTTCAGTGATAAGGAACTAAGTGATCAGCCCGCCCCGTTCCAATCCCTTTCTCGCGGGAGGGGCTGCTGAGTAAGGACTGGGGATGCAGCTCCCCGAGCCACGCAGGATAAATTGTTACAGCCCAATCACGCTAACCTACGCTCTCGGGAGAGAGATCCTGCAGCCTGCTACTAAGCTTAGGAAGTCAGCGCAGAATAATTTTTCGGGTTTTTGTTTTGTTTTGTTTTGTTGTTTTCGTGGTTAACAGGAACACTTATGATGGCTGAAGTTAAAAAAAAAAAAAAAAAAAAAGGAAGGGACTAATGGAACCCAAGCCTATCTTCCCCTCGCATCTCCAGTCCTCGTCTCTGCATCCTCCCCAAAAGAACAAATCAGAGACCCGAGTCGTAACAGACCCTAAGTACAAAACCCCCAAATGTCTTCACCTCCGCCCAAGACTTCCCGACCGGAGCCCCGGAAAAGACTTCGAAGCTTACCTGGTGGCCTCCCCCAGCTCTGCTCGCTTCTGCCCAGGCGCCTCCCGAGGGGTAGTAGCCATCGCCACCTGCGCCTTCTCCCGGCCAGGTGGTCTCGGCCGGTGCGCCCCCGCGCCCTCGCCAGGAAACCGGAGGCTGGGGAGGCTCCGGGCGAAGAGGAGGGTATAAGGGCGGAGGTACATGCACCGGAACATCGCCTCCCCCGGGCCCATAGTAGCGGCCGTACGAAGGGCCGTCACTGGGGCCGTAGCCCGAGCGCCTCAGGGCCGACATGGGCTCCGCTGCCGCGAAGCGCTTCCCGCCCCCCACGGCCGTCCCATTGCGCAGGCGCCTGCGGGAGGCCGCTATTGGCGGGCGGCGAAGTGGGATAGGACAGCTACAGCCAATCCCGAGCCGGTCCCGCCCCTTACACGCCGAGCGCGGAGTGGTAATGGATTGTACGGGTCAACCCGGGCCTCGGGTCGGGAAAGCTAGGCGAGGGGCAGCGCTCGTCACGCAGGAGGAAACGTCTATCCTCCGCCCTTCCGACCTGGACTTCACTGCACTGACAAGGGGAAGAGAACGTGGTCTGCCACCGACCGGCCGCACTCCCGGCACGCCTCTTTCGGCGGCTGGGCAGGCAATACCGGAAGTGGGTGGGGTCACTTGAAACGCTTCCGGCGACTAGCGGTGTCTGAGCTGCAGGTGAGCGGCGGGTTCCCGTCCGCGTCCCGCCGACGGGCGACTGGGCGCCCTTGCGGCCGTCCGGTGCAGCCTTGCGAGAGCTCAAACATGAACTATATGCCCGGCACCGCCAGCCTCATCGAGGATATCGACAGTGAGTACCTAACCTCGCCCTCGGGGGAAGCCTGATGTGGGACCCCTTTTCGAGTGGGCGTCCCTCGAGAAGGAGCTTCGAGAGTGATCTCTGGGCCCGGGCGGGGTGGTTCTACCCTCACAGCCTCCAGCCTCGGACGGAGCCCATTCCCAAACTGCCTCCTCTGTCCTTGAGCGGGTAACACCTTCCCCCGCCCCCAAGTGAGACGCCTTCCGAGGGGCGCAGCATCCGACTTGGGTACGTGAAGTGGCCCAGGCGACTTCCTTCGCGTGCTCTGCCCTTCACGTTCCCAAGTCGGATGCTGCGCCCCTCGGAAGGCGTTTGACAGTGAATGGATGGAGAATGCTTTTTAGGAAGGACTCACCAGACCCGACAATGTTAAGACAACAGCAGTTGAATTTAATTAGCAGAGAACGTAGGCTTTCTGTTGTATAGCCACTAGCACTCTCTTTTTTTCTGTGAGGGTCATTAGCACTTTCAGATTAAAGTTGTAGAGACAGGTGTTGGACGTAATTACGGGCTTTTCTGCAAATGCTAAGTCACTTCAAACTTACTCTTTTCTGTTTGACAGTTTTGCTTTTACTAAAAGGAGGTTAGTCCTGTAAAAATCAAGAGGTTACAATTTCGGTTTTTTAAAAGGTTTAATTTGTTGTGTATTCATGTCTCGTCTACATGTAATTAAACCACGTGCATATTGGTATCCACGAAGCCAGATGACTTTCTCTTGGGATCCTCTGGAATTGGAGTTATGGACCAAGTTACAGAGTCACAGTGGGGGTGCTGTGAAAGGAACTCGAATCTTCTCTGAACCATCTCTCCAGCCTCCACTTTCATTCCCCTGACCCCAATTCTTACCTGTGTATGATTTCTTTTTTTGTTTTGTTTTGTTTTGTTTTTTCGAGACAGGGTTTCTCTGTATAGCCCTGGCTGTCCTGGAACTCACTTTGTAGACCAGGCTGGCCTCGAACTCAGAAATCCGCCTGCCTCTGCCTCCCAAGTGCTGGGATGAATATAACTTTTAAAGCAGCATTAAAAAAAAAAATAAACCTGTCTCAAAAAACAAAAACAAAAAAAAAAAAAAAGAAAAGAAAAGAAGAAGCTGTATATGAGCATGTATGTATGTGCACTGCATGCTTGCCTGGTGCTGGAGAGAACAGAAGAGGGTACTGAGACTCGAACCTGAGTCCTCTGGAAGAGCAGCCAGTACTCTTTAGCATTGAGCCATCTCTCCGGTCTGTAATCAGCATTTTAAAATCATTTTAATACTGTGACTTTTCAAAAGCAAAGTGATTTATACAACTGCAAACAAGTAAAAATGTTTTGTGTGAGTTTGCAAATTAGCAGCTGTGATTATATCAACTGGGACAAACATTAAACTTTGCTCATATATTTTTATCTACAGGTATAGATATTAATATATATTTATATGTGTATTATAGCTGAATACACATATGTACTACTTTATAAGCCTATCTATGAAGTGTGATGAAATACTCTTTTAGTGGAACTTTTTACCTTCACCTTTCCTTAGATACCTGAATTACCCGAAGCTTCTAACAACAAATCTGCCATCTTACTAAACTTGCTTGTGTTCTCAAGCCTTTTTTTTTTTTCCCTTGTTCCAGTCAACCCTGCTCGCTCCGGCCGCCCCCTTACGGCCCCGCTTGCTCAGGTTGGCCCCGCTTGCTCCGGACAGCCCCGTTCGGCTCCGCTTGCTCCGGACAGCCCAGCTCGCTCCGGTTGGTCTCTCCTCCGGTCCAAGTATTTGTTTATTATTATTCTTCATAAGTACGCTGTAGCTGACTTCAGATGCACCAGAGGAGGGCAACAGATCTCATTACGGGTGGTTGTAAGCCACCATGTGGTTGCTGGGATTTGAACTCATCACCTTCGGAAGAGCAGTTGGGTGCTCTAACCTGCTGAGCCATCTCGCCAGCCCGTTCTCAAGCCTTCTTATACTTTTTGGATCTCAGACCCTTTCCATTACTAAAAAATTTCAAACCATTTGATATACACCCTTTAGTCTCCTGTCAGGACACACACAGAAAGTGTCTGTCCCAGTCTTTATGGGACTTTTTGGTTTTTCAAGTTGTTTTGTTTTGTTGTTTTTGTTGTTATTGCTTGTTTTTGTTTTGTTTGTTCTTGGTTTGAGACAGGATCTCTACATGATCCTGGCTATCCTAGAATGGCCCTACCTCTCCATCGCTCTGATTTAACATAGGTGCCATCATGTCTGGTTCAGCTATGCTTGAATCTTCCTAGCTCAGATATATGCTCAGTGATGTGTCTCCATCAGACTCCCATTCCTTCATGAGTATCTCAGTATACTACAGCTTTGACTCTTCTGACCATCTTTACCATCTGGGTTTTGCTGTCAGAAGCTTTAGGGTTTTGTTCATTTTTTTTTTTTTTTTTTATTGGTTTGGTTCATTTTTGAAAGGGTAGCCACCAGGCTCGCCCCTTTAAATCATAGCATTCCTTCTGTCTCTGTTTATAAAATTCTGGGGTTACTAACTGTGTAGTGGTGGCTCAAATCCCAATACTCAGGAGGCAAAGGCAGGCAGATCTCTGTGAGTTCAAGGCCAGCCTGGTCTACTAAGTGAGTTCCAGGACAACCAGAGCTGTTACACAGAGAAACCTTGTCTGGGAAAAACAAACAAAAATTCTGGGGTTAAAGAATGGGCCACCTTGTCTAGCTTTGGCTTGAAGCTGTAATTTTTTTTTTTTTTTTTTTAAGATTTATTTAGTATATATAAGTATCTTATAGCTGTCTTCAGACACACCAGAAGAGGGCACCAGATCCCATTACAGGTGGGAAGTAAAGAATTGAACTCAGGACCTCTGGAAAAGCAGACAGTTCCCTTAACCGCTGAGCCATCTCCAGCCTGAAGCTGTAATATTTTTAAAGATTTATTTATATTCATGTGTATCTTTTTTCCTATGAATTTTTAAAGATTATTTACTTCCTGTTTTTATGTTTGTGCCTACATGAATAATGAATTTATATGAAGTGCATGTGTGCAGGATGCCAGGAGGAGGGCATCAGATGTCCTGGATCTGGAGTTAGAAAGAGCCAAACCTCATGGTGTACAAGAGGAGCAGTGTTCTTCACTCTTGAGCCAGTTCTCTAGCCCCTCGAAGCTGTATTCAGTTATAAATGTAAGGCCTTCCTTTTAAGTTCTCTCCTCTGCAGCTATACATTGTGTTCTGTGTTTGGGCTTTTTAAAAGGTTTATTCATATTTATGTGTACGTGTGTTTACCTGTATGCTTACATGAATCATGTTCATGCAGGAACTGACATACCAGGTAGTGTGAGCTGGGAAGTTTGCCTGGGTCCCCTAGAAGAGCAGTAAGTGCTCTTAGCCCCCGAGCCATAGAACCTGCCTCTGGTTTTTTGTTTTTTTTTTTTTTGGTTTCTCCAACTCTAGTTCTTAAGGATTTTCTTAGTTCTCTAGACTTTGCTGTTCTCTAAACTAGGTATCTGAGTTGCATGTTTGGTTTGTTTTCTCTACATCTCTAGACATTCTAGTCGTGCTTAGCACCATAACTTCCAAGTTCTCTATACATCAGTCTTTCATGTTTCCTCATTCTTTTGAAGTTAAATTTGCCTTCAATACTTTTCAGTATTTAGCTCCTGTTCTTTGTTTTAACTTTGAGCTGAATGTGAACATGCTACTCCCCCTTATGCTTAATTTACAGATTCTCTAATCTTTCGTTTCCACTTTCTCTTTCTCATAGCCAAAATTTATTTATCCTTAAAGATCCAACTGGGATAGGTCTAGTTTCTTTTTTAAGTATTACGTAATTAAGATTTGTGTGCTTATGATAATTATAGCTAATAATGACATAATTCCTTTAGAGGAGACTCATTACCCCTCTTTTCAGACAGAAAGTGCTTTATGCTGGGCACTGGTGGCACATACCTTTAACCCCAGCATTCAGCAGAAGTAGGTGATATGTGAGTTTGGGGCCAGCCTACAGAGTGAGTTCCAGGGCAGCCAGGTCTATATAGAGAAACCATGCGGGCCAGGGCATTCACTGCCACACCTGGCTTGGCATATGCACTTTATTTTTGAGCTAGGCATAATGAAACACATTATGTGTCTCCTAAGCGCATTAATCCCAGTACTTATGAGACAGAGACAGAGGTAGGTGGATCTCTGTGAGTTCAAGGCCAGCCTCGTTTATAGAGTATCGGGACAGCCAGAGCTATATAGTGAGACTCTGTCTTAAAAAATAAAAAAACGGGCTGGTGAGATGGCTCGGTGAGTAAGAGCACTGACTACTCTTCCGAAGATCCTG
Organism: Mus minutoides; assembly: GCA_902729485.2. Classification (NCBI taxonomy): domain Eukaryota; kingdom Metazoa; phylum Chordata; class Mammalia; order Rodentia; family Muridae; genus Mus; species Mus minutoides. The sequence goes on along the minus strand of CACVCL010018183.1, from coordinate 69,189 downwards.
AGTTCAAGTCCCAGCAACCACATGGTAGTTCACAACCATCTGTAATGAGATCTGACTCCCTCTTTGGGAGTGTCTGAAGACAGCTACAATGTACTTAGATATAATAAATAAATAAATCTTTAAAAAAAAAAAGAAAAAAAGAAAAAAAACCCAAAAGTACTTTATGCATAGCATTAAAGAAATGACTGGTTGAAATCTTGCTTTTCTTTTTTTTCCCACCCCTCCTTTGCTTGCTTTTCTAAACTATGCTTATCACACTTCAGAGTTTCCCACATCACACTTTCTGTGGTTGTTTTGGTGTGTCCTTCATCCTACTGTTTTGTTATTCTTTGTATTTATCGTAAGATGTAATTTTCTTGCTTTCATCCTACAGTGAATTCATGAGGTTGGTGACTTTGAGACCTCAGAATAGTTTAGAGCAATGGTCCTCAACCTTCTTCGTTCAACAACTCTTTAATACAGTTCCTCATGTTGTGGCGACCCTCTACCATAAAATTATTTTTGTTACTACTTCATAACTCTAACTTTGTAGGCTGTAGTGATGCATACCTTAATCCTAGCACTCGAGAGGCAGAAACAGGTGGATCTTTGAGTTCAAGGCCAGCCTGGTCTACAGAGCTAGTTCCAGAACAGCCAAAACTAAACAAAGAAAACGTGTTTCAAAAAACCAAAAGAAGAAAAAACAAAGTGGGGCAGTGGTGGCACATGCCTTTAATCCCAGCACTTGGGAGGCAGAGGCAGGCGGATTTCTGAGTTCAAGGCTAGCCTGGTCTACAAAGTGAGTTCCAGGACAGCCAGGGCTACACAGAGAAACCCTGTCTCGAAAAACCGTGAAAAAAAAAAAAAGAAGAAGAAAAAACAAGCTGGTGGGGCCATGGATCTTTCACACACACACACACACACACACACACACAAGAAAACAAAACCAAGAACTAACTTTACTAGTGTTATAAATTGTAAATACCTGATATCTGATAGGCAACCTCTGAAAGGGTAGTCTGATCTTAAGGGGTTGCTACCCCCCAGATTGAGAACCGCTGGTTTAGAGCTTTCAATAAATGTTTAATTCAGTCTAACGAGACTGGTCAGTGGTTATATATGCATACTTCTTTCTCTTCCTGAGGACCAGCGTGATTTCCAGCACCCATGTCCGTGGTTCCCTGAGAACTGTTTGTAACTCTACTTCGAAGAAGTCTGATGCCAACTTCTGGTCTGTCCAAACATGTGCTCAGACAAACACAACACATAATTTTTTAAAGCTTTTACTTGAATTCCTGTTCTAGATCTCTATCACATCTTCTTGCCTGTCTAAGGCATTTCTAAATTTTAGTTTTGATGCTGGGGAATGAACCTAGGGTTTGGGGGCTTTCCTTCTCAGCTATACACCCAACCAGCTACTCTATAAATCATTGTGTTCATTTCAGATTTCCTTGATTGAAAGCAAATGTTGAAATAATTCTAGGACTAAGGTAATAGAAATTTAGCCAACGATGAAAGTAACTAGAACTTTCATAATCCCAGAATTTAGATGGAGGCAAGGCATTTAAAAGTTCAAGGCTGGGGGCTTGAGAGATGGCTCTGACGCCTCTTCCAGAGGTCCTGAGTTCAATTCCTAGCAACCACGTGGTGGCTCACAACCATCTGTAATGGGATCTGATGCCCTCTTCTGGTGTGTCTGAAGACAGCTACAGTGTACTCATATGTATAAACTACATCTTTTATTTAAAAACAAACAAACAAACGGGTTCTAGGTTATCCTGAATATGAGCCCAACTAGGTTAGTAAAACCCTCTCAGAAAAATAAAAGCCTGCCGGGCGTGGTGGCGCCTGCCTTTAATCCTAGCACTCGGGAGGCAAAGGCAGGCGGATTTCTGGTCTACAGAGTGAGTTCCAGGACAGCCAGGGCTATATAGAGAAACCCTGTCTCAAAAAACTAAAGAAAAAAAAAAAAGAAAAGCCACCTAGACTAAGCTTCTCTATTTAAGGTAGAGAAATTATCTGATGGTAAAAGGGTTGAATGTAACATCAGAGCCCCACTTGCTTTCCTGGCTACTCAGTGTCCTTTTCTAACCTGACAGCACTAACTGCTCCAAGTCTCGGCAGTACTGATGTCATTTAAATCCCAGGCTATAGTCTTCCATCCCGTGTTTTACACCAAGCTCCATCCTAAATACAGTAGGAGAGGGTCTGGTACAGCTTAGACAGCTATTAACTGAATTTTTATTGATACTGTATAAGTTCACTGAAACTGACACCTTTGTTTTAAGGATCTTTTCTCTTTTCCCCAGAAAAGCACTTGGTCCTACTTCGAGATGGAAGGACACTTATAGGTTTTTTAAGAAGCATTGATCAATTTGGTATGTATTAGTTATCCCAATAAATTCTTTGCATTACTTCATACTGAAATTTACTTATCTCTAACTTTTCCACATGTGTCAGCCTAATGGAAGTGTTGGGGTGAGTAATTTTTTTTTAATTTTTTATTTTTTTTGGTTTTTGGAGACAGGGTTTCTCTGTATAGCCCTGGCTGTCCTGGAACTCACTCTGTAGACCAGAAATCCGCCTGCCTCTATCCCCCCCCCCCCACCCCCTAGTGCTGGGATTAAAGGCGTGCGCCACCACATCTGGCAAATAAATTGTGTTAAAGTTATGATTAGGTGTTTTAAAACCTTGTATGTTCATTCACAAGTTTGTATTCTAAAACTGATTTTCACTTATTTTCCCCACTAGAGGGCGCCAGGTGATAGGTTTAAAGTTAGTCTTAAAATCATTTCCTGGAGGTAATCCTTCCCTGTCCAGTGAGAATAGGGTCAAAGCCATTTCCTGAAACTCTTGTTGGGGGCAGAACACAGATAAACTCAATAGTTTACATAAAGGAATACATCAGATTTAGTCATCTGTCTGCACTTTCTGAAGGAAGAGATCTATTTCTCCCTTTGGTGTAAGAAACCTCTCTGTTCACACCGACACTTGTTGGTCTTCTGCTAGGTCCCTGGATTTGAATGTGAGGGCAAACATAGGAGGCCTAAACAGCCATCCGTGCTCCTCGGTCCCAGGGACTTATGGGTAGAGCAAGAGGGTCACTTTGGAAACAGATCAAGAACCTTCTCAAACCAAAGCAAAACAACTTCTGTTTTACTTCAAGTAAGACAAATAGTACTAATTCAAAGGAGAAAAATATTTTTAAGAAGAAAATGTTCTAAACCTTAAGTTAAATTCATGGAGTGCTATGAAGAGATAAAAAGCAAATACCGAGATTACCATGCATGATTATATAAATCGTTGTGTCCTAACCCATAAACTTTAGGTTGGATTACATGAGTCCTAATTACTAATAACTATTAAATCTCCCTAAAGTCATCACATACATCTATTCACACAGTAAAGAAGCTCTCTTTCTAAAATGCAGACTTTCAATCTTAATAGTTGGCCAGGCTCAAGTTTTCCAGATTCCCACTCATATTTTCCTAGGGACCATGTTGATCCTGGCAGGAAATGATATAGAAGTAACTTATTCCTACCATCATTCATTCATTCATTAGCACAGCATAATCGGAAATACTCTTTACTTGTTTGAAAGTCTCCTAAAACTGAACATGCCTGTAATCTCAGCATGTATAAGAAGCTGAAGCAGGAGAATCACCACAAATGCTGGATCAGCTTAGATTTCGTCATGACTTCCAGGCTGACTGAGGCGAGAGTGGGACCGTGGGACGCCGCCCCCCTCCCCAAATAAAACATAAATGGCTTGTGATAACTGATAAAAATTTAAAAATAAATAATTGAGTTATAGACTTTATAATCAACAATGTGAACTAAATATCGGTTTCTTCTCTGTGTGCTTCTAGCTAACCTAGTGCTCCATCAGACTGTGGAGCGAATTCACGTGGGCAAAAAGTACGGTGATATTCCTCGAGGGATTTTCGTGGTCAGAGGAGAAAATGTGGTCCTGCTAGGAGAAATAGTAAGTGAGACTGTTAAACGAGTGTTCATCTGGGTATCGATGCTGCTGCTTTCCAATTTTACCAAGCTTCCCAGAGGAAGCCCGCAACTAGGGAAGCTGTGGTTGCCAGAGCAACACTACAGAAAGTAATTATCGTTCGTCTGTGACCTTTGGCATTTTAAAGATTTGATTTCACTAGCAAAATATTGTTGACTTTGTCGGATAGAAAACAATATTGCTGGTGTTTGCTTCAATAGCACTTATACTAAGGTCCAAACAGTACAAAGATTAACATGGCCTGTGCAAGGGCGGCACACATATGTATTATCCCACATTCTCTCAACTGGAAAGAAAGAGACAGCATTGCTAGGTATGGTGGCACATGTCTAAAATCCCAGCAGTTAGGAAGCTGTGGTAGGTGGAACTCCTCTAGTTTGAGACTGTCTTAGTTAGTGTTTTACTGCTGTGAACAGACACTGCAACTCTTACAAAGGACATTTAATTGGGGCTGGCTTACAGGTTCAGAGATTCAGTCCATTGTCATTAAGACTGGAGCATGGCAGCATCCCGCAGTCTTTGTGTTGGAGATGCTAAGAGTCCTGAATCTTGTTCCAAAGGTCCACAGCAGAAGACTAGCCTCCAGGCAGTTAGGCTGACAGTATAAAGCCCATCTTCAAACAAGGCCACACCTCAAAATAGTGCCACTCCCTGGCCCTCATAGACTTGTCAAACATGAGTCTACATTATAGTATAATGCAAAATATATTTAGTCCAACTTCCAGAGCCCCCATAGTATATTGCAATCTCAACAATTAAAAGTCCAGGGCTGGCGAGATGGCTCAGTGGTTAAGAGTGCCAACTGCTCTTCTGAAGGTCCCGAGTTCAAATCCCAGCAACCACATGGTGGCTCACAACCATCCATAACAAAATCTGATGCCCTCTTCTGGAGTGTCTAAAGACAGCTACAGTGTACTTACATATAATAAATAAATAAATAAACAAACAAACAAACAAACACATCTTAAAAACAAACAAACAATTAAAAGTCCAAGGTTCAAGCCGGGCGTGGTGGCGCACGCCTTTAATCCCAGCACTCGGGGAGGCAGAGGCAGGTGAATTTCTGAGTTCGAGGCCAGCCTGGTCTACAAAGTGAGTTCCAGGACAGCCAGGGCTATACAGAGAAACCCTGGGGGTGGGGGGGTCCAGGGTTCAAAGTCTTACGAGATTCATTCAGTCACTTAAAAGTCAAAGCAGATCTCACACCTAAAACATCACAGGATATACACTACCATTCCAAAATGTCATAGTAAATAAATGCTAGAACAAATATGACCAAATCCCAGCTAGGCAAACTCCAAACTCTGCATCTGCATGTCTGTCATCAAAGCACTCTTCAGATTTCCAACTCCTTTCATCTTTGTTGACTGCAGCACAATTCTCTTTGGCTGGTTCCACTCCCTGTTGGCATCTTTCCCACAGCTCTGGCATCTTGAAAATCTTATGGTCTGTAAGGCAACTTCAGCATTACAGCTTCTTGTTCCAATGTCTGGGATCCACACATGATCTTCTGGGCTTCACAAAAGGGCTGGTGTCACTTCTCCAGCTCTGCCCTCTGTAGCACTCTAAGCTCAGGTTGATCCACTCCACTGTTGCTGCTCTTCTTGGTGATCATCTCATAGTACTGGTATCTCCCAATACACTGGGGTCTTCAGCTACAACTAGGCTTCACCAGTACCCTCTCATAGGCTCTCTTCATGGCACCAAGCTTCAACTTCTTTGCATTACTCCTTTAGTCCTGGGTTGTCAACTACAACTGAGGTTCCACCTTCACAAGTAACCTTCCCGGCCCTTGCACAGTACCAATCCTCAGTTGCTCTCCATGACCCCTTCATGCCTTCAAAACCAGTACCACCTGGGTGACTCTTACACATTACCAAGTACAGCTACAGCACAAGGTACAACATTGGCTTTCTCTGGAACACAGCTTCTTAGTACTCTCAGCCGGGTGTGGTGTTCACACCTTTAATCCCAGCACTCTGAAGGCAGAGGCAGGCGGATTTCTGAGTTCGAGGCCAGCCTGGTCTACAAAGTGAGTTCCAGGACCACCAGGGCTATACAGAAAAAAAAAAAGAAAAAGAAAATACTTCCCAGATTTCACCTCAGTGATGCTGGTCTCTTCTTAATCACCACTATATTCTTAGCTCCAGCTAACCAGCATCAATTGTCCCAGTAGTCCCAGTAGTCTATTTTTGACTCTAAAGCCAGAGCCACATGACTAAAGCTGCCTTGCAGGAGCTGGAACATAGCCCCCTTGTTCTATTACATTATCATCAGCTTTCTGTTTCCCAACTCTTTCTCTCCCTAAGGCGTAGCTGTCCTGGAACTTGCTTTGTAGATTGACCTTGAACTCAGATCTGCATGGCTCTGTCTCCTGAATGCTGGCAGCAAAGGCATGTACCATCATGCCTGGATTTAAGCTTTTCTCTACTTGGAACTTGTTCTATACCAGGCTGTCCTTGAACTCAGAGATCTGCTTGCCTTAGGCTCCTGGGATTAAAGGTGTGTATTACCATGCTCAGGCCTAAATTTAGCTATGTGGGACTTAGACCCAAATCACAACTCCCTTAATCTGTTCATCATCTTAAACAGGATACAGCTCCATTTCACTTCCTAGTGCCCCTTTATTATTTGAATCATACATTTTATATTTTTCCTTTCTCAACTTGTTCCTTTTCATTAAAATGCTTTTTTTTTTTTTTTGGTTTTTCGAGATAGGGTTTCTCTGTGTAGCCCTGGCTGTCCTGGAACTCACTTTGTAGACCAGGCTGGCCTTGAACTCAGAAATTCGCCTGCCTCTGCCTCCCTAGTGCTGGGATTAAAGGCATGCGCCACCACACCCGGCTAAAATGCTTTTCATAAGAGGAGTGAACTTAAGTAACCACACAGCAGAATTTGTACTGGGCTGTTTTGAGACTTCCTTTGTCAAAGCAAGAAATCTAAATTTTGTCACCTTAGCCTCAGGCAAACTCTTCAGATAATGGCAAAAAGCAGCCATATTCTTTACCAAAATATCACAAAAACAGTCTTTAGGCCACATACTAACATTCTTCTCCATTGAAACCTCTTGGGTCAGGTCCTTACAATTCAAATCACTCTCAGTAACAAAGTCTTCCATACTCCTACGAGGATAGCCCAATAAGTCCCATTTAAAGAATTCCACTGTTTTCTAAACCCAAAGTCCCCAAATCTTCCAAACAAAAGCATGGTCAGGCCTATCGCAGCAATACCCTAGACCCTGGTACCAACTTCTGTCTTAATTAGGGTTTTACTACTGTGAACAGACACCATTACCAAGGCAACTCTTTTTCTTTTTTTTGGTTTTTCGAGACAGGGTTTCTCTGTATAGCCTTGGCTGTCCTGGAACTCACTTTGTAGACCAGGCTGGCCTCCAACTCAGAAATCCGCCTGCCTCTGCCTCCCGAGTGCTGGGATTGAAGGCATGTGCCACCACGCCCGGCTCCAAGGCAATTCTTATAAAGGACATTTATTTGGGGCTGGCTAACAGTGTAGGCTTAGATTTTCCAAATCCTACTTTTAATAAGGGTTCCTAAATGCTTTAACCTTCCTTCTAACCCACCATTCACCAGAGGTAGTGGGAAAGAAAGGTTATTAAGACATGGAGGGTTATGGGAAGCGTACCTGTTTAGAAATAGTTCTTTGGAGCAAATCCAGTTTGCATTGTCAGGATATATACTAGAAGTCCAGTTCAGTAGTGTCAGAATAGCAAACACAAATCAACAGTGGTGGCACGAAACAGCCAGGCTCCCCTCTGCTGAATAGGCACCAGTCAGGACCAGCAAGGACACCAAGAGGAGTTCTCTGCCATGTGTCTCTCAACGAAGTGAAGATCAGCGATGACAAAGACTCAAGACCAATGAAGTGCTGCAAAGCTAGCTATGCAAGCTCCCAGTCACTGTCTGTTGAGTCTTGTTTTTATACTCCTCCCATGGGTCTTTCCTCAGTGAAACACTAAATAAGTCTGTATCAGCTGACATCATTCTGCCAATGGCAAGAAACTACCAGAACACCACCACAAGTTTTTTTTGTTTGGTTGGTTTTGGATTTGGTTTTGGGTTTGGTTTTTCGAGACAGGTTTTCTCTGTATAGCCCTGGCTGTCCTGGAACTCACTCTGTAGACCAAGCTGGCCTCAAACTCAGAAATCTGCCTGCCTCTGCCTCCTGAGTGCTGGGATTAAAGGAGTGCACCACCACCACCCAGCACAAGTTTTTTAAATCATTTTTTCCTATAAAGTCAAGACAAATGATGACCATTAAGGACTGGAAAGGCAAGGCGTACCAATACCATCCATTGTAATCCACCATCTGTTAGGTTATATTTACTTTCTCTCTTAACATCATGTGCCCTTTCATATGTCTGCTTTAGCAAAACATCCTTTCACCTGTCTGCTTCAGTGAAACATGTCTTCACATGTCTGCCCCAGTAAAACACCATTTGACATAGCTCACTTTCCAAAGAAACTAGAAGTTTCCACTTCAGAGGTTCAGTCCATTATCATCAAGGTGGGAGCATGGTAGCATCTAAGCAGGCATGGTACAGGAGGAGCTGAGAGTTCTACATCTTGTTCCAAAGGCAGACAGGAGAATACCAGCTAGGATGAGGGTCCTAAAACCCATGCTTACAGTGACACACCTCCTTCAATGAGACCACACCTCCAAATAGTGCCACTCTCTGGGCCAAGCATATTCAAACCACCACTGAGGCTATGATATGCTACATAGTGATTTTGAGGCCACCTGAGCTCCAATATAACCTGCATTTTCAAAAGGAAAAAAAAAAAAAAAACAAGAACAAATAACATAATCAGTCATGTAGTGTTTAATCTCAAAAGCAGAAAGTTACAGAATTTAAATTACCTGTCCTGACATATAAAGGTACAGTTTAGAGCTGGAGTCTATCGCAGTGGTAAAGTCCTTAATGCAACTGAAAACAACAGATTTACATGTTGAGATATGTTAATTTAAATAACTGGTTAGGAACTGGAGTGATGGCTCAGTAGTTAGGAGCACATTCTGTTCTCACTGAGGACCTGAGTTTGGTTCCATCTCACAATTGTCTATAACTCAGTCTCCAGGGGATCACAGGACACCTGTGTCAAATGCATATACCACCCCAACACGTACATAATTTAAAAAGTAAAATTAAATTGTAGGTTACAAGGAGGTCTTCATGGCATGGAGTTAATTGGCAGCATTTGAGGAAATTGTTGTATGTGTTTTTAAAGGGGAAAAACAGAAACGGGTTAGGAAAGGCCATTCTGAGATTTCAGAGTGGAGCTTATGACCAGAGAGAAGGGTCATGAATATTATATGTGCCAGAAAGACCAGATATTAAATGAAATGTTAATCATATTTGTTGAAATATTGCTTGCAATGTATTTGTATGCATATATAATAGAAGTTGATTATATGTATACATACATGTGTAATACATAGATAAGTTTTTATTCACATTTTCTTAAGTATATTTAAACCTTGAATCCTATTGGGTTTGCCTGGGAAATAAATATACCCGTGAGACTGGCTGAGATTAATAGGGTAGGGAGGGTTGGTTTGCTCAGTAGCAGTGTGCTTGGATGTCACGTCTGGAACCCTGAATTCTATCTTCAGCACCACAAAAGGAGAGAGGAAAGGAAGAAGAAATTAGAGATTGACTTATATTGGAAACAGCTTAGTCACAGCTGTCTAGTGACTTTCAGCTCAGCCTGGACTGTCTCCAACACACTGGGCTGGGCAGATGGCTTGCTGGGTAAATGTTTGCTGCACAGTCATGAGAGCCTGAGTGTGGATCCCCAGCACTGGGAGGTGAAAACAGACAGATTCTGTGACCTCAGGGGCCAGCCAGCCAGTCAAGCACACACCAAGAGTTCTAGGTTCCTTGAGAGACTGTCTCAAAAAATAAGATAGAGCAGGGCGTGGTGGTGCACACCTTTAATCCCAGCACTCGGGAGGCAGAGCAGGTGGATTTCTGAGTTCGAGGCCAGCCTGGTCTACAGAGTGAGTTCCAGGACAGCCAGGGCTATACAGAGAAACCCTGTCTCGAAAAAACCAAAAAGAAAAAAGATAGAGAGGTAAAGACACTCTATGTCAGCCTTTACTTGTACATGCACATAAACTTATACTGCTATAAAATGTATTTTTAAAAAGGATGATTATTTCCAGCACTCGGGAGGCCTGCAGGCGGATTTCTGAGTTTCGAGGCCAGCCTGGTCTACAGAGTGAGTTCCAGGGCTATACAGAGAAACCCTGTCTCAAAAAAACAAAAACAAAACAAAACAAATAAATAAATAAAAAGGATGATTATGTGAATCAGCAATCAGTCTGAAAAAATTACATACTAAAGCTCAAGAAAACCATAACTAGAATCTCTTTAGAAAAGCATTACATCGNTCTGCCTCGCTGATGAAAGATTCCAGCTCTAAGGGCGTTTACTGTCGAGAGATGGTTGCTTCACAGTCATGGTGAGTAGCTCAGTGAGTAACATACTGGAAATCAGGAAGAGAGCTAAGAACAGTCTTTTCTTCATCCCAGGGTTATGAGGGAAAGGTTAGGTGATTATATAGTTTTTCGCAGATAACATTTGACTCAAGTGACTTATGCAACTTGCGTGGCTTCTAATCTCCTGCTGAGAGTCCTCCATCTGATACCACAGTGCTGAGCTCTGCAACCTTGGAGGCCTGTGTCAGTTAACTTGCAGACTGAGACATCTGTAGATGTTTTTGATCAGTGTCTTTCTAGACCACCTCATCAAAAGTCATAAAAGGAACTGGAGAGATGGTTCAATAATTGAGTGCTTACTGCTGTTTTAGAGAACACGAGTTCCATTCCCAGCACCCACATAGGGTTATCTTATAACTGACTATAACTCCAACTCCAGAAGATCTGAGCCCTTGTCTAGCCTCTGCAGGTACCCTGTAGACACATAAATAAAAAATCAAATCAAATCAAATCTTTTAAAAAGAAATCCATCACAGGAACAGAAATGAGAATATAGCCTGCTTGTATTGGCACACCTGTAATCCCAGTATTCACTAGCAGGGACAGTGGGTATGAGGGCAGCCTGGGCTGCAGAGTGAATTCTAGGACAGCTTTTGCTAAATAACCAAGAGCCTGCCTGGGCTTAGTGGGGGGGGTCCAGCTATACTTCACTACTTTGTCTGTATAGGCTGTCTTTGTTACAGAAATATAAATAATACCCATACATTTTAAGGGTGAGAGGATAATTGAGGCTCGTTTATAGTTCTATATACAAAGTTGGCTATTAAATATTTATGACATAAAAAGTGTATAATGCTGTGTTAAATGAAAACAAATTTAGTCACTATTTTCATTATGGGTTTGGTTTTGTTCTAAGTCATAGATATGCCTGGTCTGATGATATAGCTAAGCAGTAGAATGCTTGCCTGTGTGACCCCTCGCACCACAGAACTAAAGCAGTTCCTAGGCCTGTGAGAGGGGACAAGGCTGACAAGCAGAGGCTTGAAATCCCATAACTCACTCCACCAAGCTGTCCTCAGACTTTAACACACATTTGAAAGCACAGTTCAATGCTTCTGATAACATATAGACTGGCCTACACCTGGAAATTAATAATATTCACCAAAGTATTTGTGTTCTATATGAGAATTTTGAGGGGGGGTATTCAAGACAGGGTTTCTCTGTATCACCCTGGCTGTCCTGGAACTCACTCTGTAGACCAGGCTGGCCTCCAACTCAGAAATCCGCCTGCCTCTGCCTCCCCAGTGCTGGGATTAAAAGCGTGCGCCACCACGCCCGGCTTCTTTTGTTTGTTTGTTTTTTTAGAGACCGGGTTTCTCTGTGTAGCCCTGGCTGTTCTGAAACTCACTCTGTAGACCAGGCTGGCCTCAAACTCAGAAATCTCCCTGCCTCTGCCTCCCGAGTGCTGGGATTAAAGGCATGCGCCACCATGCCTGGCTATAAGTAAGTTTTAAATTGTTTGATTTTATTATAAATTTGCTACAGTGTGTATTTTTGAAGGAAGGAAAATGAAGTCATATTTTTATTAAACCAAATAATTTATTCAAGCATAGTGCTGCATGCCTTTAATCCTAGCATTTGGAGGCAGTGGTCATCCTGGTCTATAAAAGGAAGTTCTAGGATATCCAAGGCTACACAGAGAAACTCTATTAAAAAAAAAAAAGAAAAAAAATAATTTTTTTAAACTAAATTACTAGAGAAATAATGCATTGGACTAAACAAGAATGACTTACCACGCCAGGCGTGGTGGCGCATGCCTTTAATCCCAGCACTCGGGAGGCAGAGGCAGATGGATTTCTGAGTTCGAGGACAGCCTGGTTTACAAAGTGAGTTCCAGGACAGCCAGGGTGATACAGAGAAGTCCTGTCTTGAAAAACCAAAGAAGAATGACTTACCAGGTCTCATGATGTTTTCTATCAATGGTTGCCACAGAGGAAACAGTATTATTATTCAAAGACTCCTAGTTAGTGAAACAGGAACAGTTTATTACCCACAGCAGTAGGAGTCTGGTGTACATTTGAATCAAGGTTTTAGACCTTCCTGAGCAACAAACCCCAGAAATTAAATTGATGTTGAAATTGTAAAATATAGTATTTGTCTTCTATAGCCACCATGGCTTTCTTTATATGACTTCTAGGGGTTCAAACCCGGGTCTTCATAAGTGTACAGCAAGGACTTTGTCCGCTAAGTTATCTCCCAAACTCAAAGTTTATTTTGATGAAAAGCTATTAATATAAAGTTAACCCTGACTAACAATGGGACTATAAAACCTGAACTTTTACTCTGTGCGTCTGGACTCATATGTGTTCTGTAGCAGTGTTGCTACCTGTCTCTTTGCAGGAAGAAGGGTACTGTGGCCGTACCAAAATTATGAAAGGCGGTCCAAAGCTACATACTGGAATCTGCTGTCTTTACAACCATAAGCTTGTCTGTTCTTGGTCTTCGTGGGAAGTCGTTCAAACCTGCCTGTTTTGCAGGACCTGGAGAAGGAGAGTGACACGCCCCTTCAGCAAGTGTCTATTGAAGAGATCCTAGAAGAACAGAGGGTGCAACAGCAGACCAGACTGGAGGCAGAGAAGCTGAAGGTCCAGACCCTTAAAGATCGGGGCCTCTCCATTCCTCGTGCAGACACTCTGGACGAGTACTGAATCCTTGCTCAGTCTGACGAGATCTCTCGTCCACGACAGTGGACCAGTGGAGTGTGGAACTGGTCTCATAATGTAACTTTTCACTAGAGTAGGAAAGTACCTACGGTTGTACTTCTTTAGTACCCTAAAACAAAAAAAATTGTTTTAATAACATATAATCAAGACGAAAAGAAGAAGTTTATCAGAGTTGTGTATCAGGACCGACTGGATCAACTCACTATGTAAACTAGGATGACCTTTAGCTTGTGGGATTGCAGGTGGCCTCCACCAGCCCAGCTTTACTGTTTAAAGAAACAGTGGCATGACCTCCCCTCACACAAGTCACTGTGGAGCCAAGAACCATGTCTTTATATTGCTTATCTCAGAGTTTACGTTTCTTTTCAAAAAATATTTCATTTACTTGTAAATAAAAAATGAATCTCAGAACTGTCACAAAATGTAGTTGCTTCTGGTGGAGAGACAAAATTCACTACCTACCGCAACATAAGGTTGTATACATCCTAGGATACCTGCTGTTGGTATAGGTGGCTCCTCAGGAGGACTTTTCATACTCTGCTGCTTCCTCGTTCCCATTTTCATGTTTGTACTTGGCAGAAGTTTTAAGCTTGAGAAGGGAGTTTTCAAGGAACTGGTTACAACAGAATCCTCAGGTTTAGAAAACTTGAGCCCTGATTTACCCACAGTTTTTCCAAACTATAAGAATGTCTTCATGATATGCTTTGCTCTCAATCTTAGATTAATTTATCCAGCTTTTCAACTCCTTTTGATCATCTTTTGCTTAGATTATCATCTATACAAGAACAACCCCCCCCCTACACACACACACACACAAACCCTCCAATGGTGCTTAGTAACAACTGATTGATGATGACAGCACATTTTGTTGGCTTGATTGTTGGAGAGTACTAATTGTGTAGGAAGTCTGACAGGTGACACTAAAAGCAGTGTATTTGAGTACAGAGAGCAGTGAGGCGACCATAGAAATTGGCTCCTTGGCACATTGAAAGGATTCTCAGTAATTTATCTCGGATACATCATTTTTTATGATCTTTTGAACGGTAGTACTCTTCTCTTTCCTAGGAGGCTTGTAGACTTTTTCATACTGCAATATGAAATACACTTTATGTTCTTGGGTGTTTAAGAAAACTACTCTGTAAGCCATTTGGCATGTGAATTCTTTATTGTTGAGTTGATTTTACAGTAGATACTTTTTGAAGTTATTGTCCTTGGATTGAGGATGTGGCTCAGTAAGTAGCAGAATGCTTGCTTAGGATATGCAAGGTCCACATGTCACATGCCTAAGTTCAGTGACATCCTCGTTCAGGGACAGCAGAGTGACTGGTTAATTGAGCTCTGTGTAGGTCACTTGGTTATTTCAGCATCAGACAAACAATTCCAGGGTAACAGCAGATATGAGTTACAAAAGGGAAAGGACATTCTTACCCTTGACACCTATGTTCTTTGCAAGGTTCAGCTGTATGAGGTTTCCAGTCCAGATCATGCAGCAGCCTGGAATTGGTCTTAAAAGTTACACTGTCGGGACTTCCCCTCTCTCCATTCTGATTCTCAGCTGAGGGCCTGCTTCAGCTGCCCTTCCCTTTGTTAGTACTGAAAAGCAATGCTCTGACCACACTGGCAGTTGCAGGAACAAATCCAGTTCATACTGAAGGTTCCTACCAGCTCAGGGGATTCAATCCTCAAAGCCCTGTGTGTAGCCATGTGCATTCTGAAACTACTGCACATGGCTGCTTCAGGCTTTTTTAATGTCTCCCGAGGTCCTTCATATTCAATTTCATGCTCTCTGCTTATTAAATCACAACATCCTCTCCTCTCTACTCTGAATTGAATACAAAAGAAAATGCAAAAACAAGAAAAAGAGTACATCATGTATAATTAAGTTAGGTTGCATGTAAAACATGTATGTATGTATGTTGATGTTGGTATTGTCAAGTACGTGTTTCTGAGTGACTCAAACACTTGAAAAGCATTACAGTCTGGTTTGAAATGTCCATTATGACTAGGAAAGGACAAAGCACAGGTTGATTGTCTCAGCTTTGATTTCAGGCTTTGCTGCGTATGTCCTCTAAGTGGAAATATCTTCCCACTGCCTGAATGCTTTTCTTTCTGCCTTCTGATTTCTGCTCAAGTTTCACCATGCTTGACTACTTTTTCAAAATACCGTCTCTAGGATTGGAAGGGTTGCTCAATGAGGGAAAGCTCATTTAGCATGCACCAGGCCCTGAGTAGCAGAAAAAAACCCTCAGAAATCCTGTCCCACCCATTTTCCTCCAGCTTGATTTTTCACTATTGACAGCTGACAAAGTTGTCATTTATTGTCAATCTCCAAACTAAATGCTTAGGATTGGGATTTTTTTTTTTTTTCGAGACAGGGTTTCTCTGTATAGCCCTGGCTGTCCTGGAACTCACTTTGTAGACCAGGCTGGCCTCGAACTCAGAAATCCGCCTGCCTCTGCCTCCCGAGTGCTGGAATTAAAGGCGTGCACCACCACGCCCGGCTCGTGACACACTTTTAATCCCAGCATTTGGGAGGCAGAGACAGGGTCTCTGATTTTGAGGCCAGCCTGGTCTACATAGCTTCAGGACAGCCAGGGCTATATAGACCCTTTGTTGACCAAACAACCAAGTAAAGGGATTTTCTGTCTGCTTGATCTTGTAGCCCCAACATCTGAATGAGGCCTGAAATACTCGGTTTCACTGTAAAGCTGTTTTTTTGTTTTTGGTTTTTTTGGTTTTTTGAGACAGGGTTTCTCTGTATAGCCCTGGCTATCCTGGAACTTACTTTGTAGACCAGGCTAGCCTGGAACTCAGAAATCTGCCTGCCTCTACCTCCCGAGTCCTGGGATTAAAGGCGTGCACCACCACGCCTGGCTTGTAAAGCTGTTTGAAGGATAGAGGAATGAGTGGCTAAAAAATACGGATGTCAGACCCTCCAGGGACCAGTAGCATACCAAAAGGTGAAGACAGCTCATACATGCACTGCCTTAGCTGCAGGCCACAGATTCCAGACGTCAAGAATTTGTGTCAGTTTCTGAAGACACATCTCAGAAAAACATAGGGTGGAGAGTGGGACAGGGCCCCAGTCGGAGTTACTGGAGGAGCCTTAAGCCTGTGTGCTTAGAGCTGCCTTCCAGGGAACTGAACTCTAGTGACCACCATTCATTCCCCTTCACATCAGCACTCCAAAGTCCTTTTCCAGATTGTCTTGTGGGTGCCTGCTGTTCTCTGTTAAGTAGGTCTTACATTTACCAAGTGGCCTAGAATCAAAAGTAAGTTTTGGGTAAGTGGGTGTGTACTTGTAGCTCCCAGCTACCAGGGAGACTGAGGCAGGGCCAGCCTCTACAATAGAGTGAACTCCCCAGCTTTTAAAGAGAGGCTGGAGAGATGGCTCAGGCTCAGCAGTTAAGAGCACCAGCTGCTTTTCTAGAGGACTCTGGTTTGGTTCTCAGCACCCATGTGGCAGTTCACAATTGTAATTCCAATTCCAGGGGACCTGGTGTCCTCTTTGGGCCATGAGCATCAGACACACAAGGTGGTGCACAGACATACATGGAAGGCAAATCCAAAGTAAAATTTTAAAAAGAAATAGCGTGTTTTCTCTCTCTCTCTCTCAAAAAAGAAATTTTAAAGAAGAGGAAGCCAGGCATAGTAGTAGCACGTGCCTTTACAGACCTCAAGGTCAGGGAGGGAAGGTGGGGGGCATTGGCAGTGTTGAGCAAGGCGCGACCCATACCATTAATCTCCGCATTTACAGAAGCAGAGGCAGGAATATATCTCTGTGGCACTCCTTTCTCCCCTACCTCTGTACGGGCAAAGTAGCTCACCTTTGAGTCTATGTGACATGGTGGACAGTGAGTGTAGGGTAGTTGAGTACTTAATGATGGAGTTCCCTTTTCTGTTCCAAAGCCTTGCTCCCTCTCCTAGACTGCTCTGTCCATCCAGACTCCTTCCGTGTAGGCTCTGCTCTTATCAAAAGGGAAAGCCAGATTTAGATTCCCAGAATCAGAGGGCATTCCCAGACCTTTCTTGACCCTTTTGCTCAGAGGAACAGCAAGAGTTAAGTAGTCATTGAGCCTGGAGAGGATAAGAAGAGGAAGAAAGTCTTGGCACTCTGGGAGGTCATCCCACACCCCCTCCCTGAGTCAATGGCAGCATCTGACATCAGCAGCAGCTGGATGCCTCAGTGTTCCAGTCTGCCCACACTACCCCCTCCTTCCTCGAAAGCCATAATTCTCCACAGAATGGCAACAGCAAGGCCTTGAACATTATCTGCATGGCCTGTCCCACACAACCCCCTCCCAACTCCCTACCACTTTCCCTGAAGGAGGGCCCACGTGTGTCTGGGGAAGCACGTGTACCAAACAGTGGGGAGGATGCAGCTAGGCTAGCCGGCCAGCCTGCCAGTGTACCCTCAGCCTAGGGAGCAGTGGGCTTCAGTCTTCTCTGGAAGCCTGGGGGCTTGAAGAGACACCAGTGAGCGAGTTTCTTGAACCAAAGGTGTGTGCCTGTGTCCCTTGCTGCTTCCCTAAGTAAGGCCCCAACAGAGGAATAAGAACACTCTGAGCCAGGCATGGTGGTGCACGCCTTTAATCCCAGCACTCAGGAGGCAGAGGCAGGCGGATTTCTGAGTTGGAGGCCAGCCTGGTCTACAGAGTGAGTTCCAGGACAGCCAGGGCTATACAGAGAAACCATCTTGAAAAACCAAGAAAAAAAAAAAAAAAGAACACTCTGTCCTCCCTCATCTTTTTAAATTTTATTTTTTGTTTACCTCCCTCCACTCATTCACATGCTCATCTGAGAAGACTTAAGTTCTCCCAGCTTTGGACAACAACTTCTTTAGAAACTGTAGTTACACGAGAACAGTTGCCCAAGATTCAGAAATGTTTTTAAAAACTGGAGCATGTGTATTATGTGGCCAGTGTCTTCACTCTAACTTGGCTATGAGACTAAACCAACCCTCGCTGCTCTAACATGCTGAAGAAGCCATCTGAGGGGGAGGGAGATGGATGCTCAGCTGTCACATCAAAGGAAGCAGCATTATTCTAGCAGCATCCGTTCTTGTTTAAACCTTCCACTGTTAGAGATTTGAGGTTACATGATATACTTTATGCTCATAACTGATGTGGCTGGAGAATTGGTATTGAATTATAGCATCAGCAGAACAGAAAATGTGGTGTATTTTATGCATGTCAATAAAGGAATGACCTGTTCGCCGGGCGTGGTGGCGCATGCCTTTAATCCCAGCACTCGGGAGGCAGAGGCAGGCAGATTTCTGAGTTCGAGGCCAGCCTTGTCTACAAAGTGAGCTCCAGGACAGCCAGGGCTATACAGAGAAACCCTGTCTCAAAAAAAAAAAAATCAAGGAATGACCTGTTCTTGTTCTACAGAGAATGGAAATTGGAAGTCAAACACCCTTTGTATTCCAAAATAGGGTCTCAAAACATTTTGTAATTTTCATTTAAATTGTTAGGAGGCTTGGAGCTATTAGTGAATCTATCTTCCAATACTGTTTAATGTAGCACTGAATAAATGATGTGAGTTGTCAATGGATGAGTGAGCAATAGCTCTCCTAGTAATTGATTTATTTTTCTTCAATAAAGTTGCATAAACAAAACAAAACAAAACAAAAACACTCTGTCCTCATAGGAACTCAGTGCTAGAGCCAACATGTTTGAGAGGGAAGTAGTCAGTACCTGTGGGAATTAATCCTAAAGAAAAAGGTGTGGCAGACCATGTCTATAGGCAGGAAAATCAGGATCTCAAGGCTTGTCTGAGCCACTTAGCAAGTTCAAGGACAGACCAGGTTAGACTTTTTTTTTTTTTAAGAATTATTTATTTTATGTATGAGTACATCATAGCTGTTTTCAGACACACCAGAAGAGGGCATCAGATCACATTACAGATGGATGTGAGCCACTATCTGGTTGCTGGGAATTGCACTCAGGACCTCTGAAAGAGCAGTCAGTGGACTTAACTGCTGAGTCATCTCTCCAGCCCAACACTCTTGTCTTAATTCCACAAGAGAGGCAAGAACTGGGTTATGCCTCTCCAGTGGCCACTGATTGGGAGGGTGTGCACCAGGGGGACAAGCTACTAGAAACCTGTGATGGACAAGAGTGGGCCTTTGGGACTAGACCTTGGAGCCTTAGATGCCTCATGACAGTAGCTCCCACAAGGCCTCTCACACAACCTCACCAGGACAGAAATGTAGGCTGTATCTATATATAACCATTTACCCAGTTGCCTTGAAGGAGTGGGTCTTATCCTGCCTTGGGACTGTAATGACAGGATTTGAAAGTATTCTGCTGGCGGCAGGATCTGGAGCAGAACAAATCTAATGAGACTTTACCGACGACATTCTTGACATATGAATTTGGTTGAAAAGTAGCCTCAAAGGTACTTGGAAAGTAGAGATCTTGGCAGGGCAGGGCTGGGTGATAGAGCTTTTCCCTGCCTGGCATGTCTGGGAGCAACTGAGGCAATTAATTCTAAGGTTCCCTGTATCTGCCCAGTACCACAGGGATCACATACCTGCAGGGACTGACAACAGTCAGTGTCAGGACCTGTAGCAGGGCTGGCCAGCCTTAGCTGCATGAGGAAAGGGTGAGCTTGCAGGGTGGAACCTAGGCCTAAGTTACTCTCTGCCTTGAGAGCTTACTGGGTGGATCATCTCATTTCCAGAGAGTTCCCAGAATAAGAAGTTAGAATGGAGTTGGTATCAATGGGTGAGCAAATAAATGAAAACTGAACCACACGGAGAGGCCCCACGTAGAAGGAGCCAAGGCCAGCTAGAGGACTTGAGCTATTGTTCTATATTGCCCTAGCCCTGACACTGGCATCCCGTTTGTCTTTGAGCCAGCCACTGACACCCTCCAGACCTGATGGACGGTCTTGTAGTTTTTGTTGTTGTTGTTGTTGTTGTTTTAGACAGGGTTGTTCTGTGTAGCCCTTGCTGTCCTAAACCTTACTATATAGATCAAGCTGGACTTGAACTCAACAGAGATCTACTTGCCTCTGCCAGGGTGAGTTGAGATTAAAGGTATGTGCTACCATACCTAGATCTGGTCTTATTGCAAGAACTCACTCTTTGACTCTTTTACCCTGGCTCCCTCTCTTGCCAGAGCTTCTATATGCTTTTTGATGCACCTCAGTTACTGGGCATTTAAGTGAATGATGAACCCGGAGCTTGAGGACAGGGCTTGAAGTCTACATTTAGAACTTTAGAGAAGCTATATATGCCCTCTGCCCCATCTCGGTGACCCCTGCTTTCCCCTACCTGCCGAGTCTGGTCCTCTCGACTCCCTTTACGAAGTCTGTCCCCTCCCCTACCTTGGTCAGCACTGCAGGATGAGGCAATCATTCCATCCTTGACCCTCTGCACAATGACTGATGACTTTTTTATCTCAAGTGATGATGCACAGCCTTCCACGGGAAGCATTTAAGGCAGCGCACTTGATCTGCGCCACAGCTGCAGGACTCAGGACCTTGAAAGGCTCAGGAAGAAGAACCCTTGAGAGCAGCAGCAACCTCGGAGCTTAGCACTGCCTCATCTGCCAAGAAAGCATGTTCCTCGCTACATTCAAGCTGTGTGCTGGAAGCTCCTATAGACATATGCGAAATATGAAAGGTGAGGGGGGGGAGCCTACCAAGAGCCTCTAGGCAACATAGTTTTGTGGGAAAGCTCTTGGGCGGGGGAATAGGTCACCTCGGCTTCGATCCCAGCTATGCCTCTTAACGGGGGGAGCCTGGGTAAAGCCCTTCTTCTCTGGACCTCAGGTTTTCACCTAAAAAATTGGCCTGACTACTAAGGTGCCACCTCTCACCCAAATGCTGTAATTTCTAGCTTCCACTCTGAAGCCCTAGTTGTTCTGGAGCTAGTACCGATGCTGCCGCCCTTCACGAGTGGATTGATTCTGTACCAAGGGTCCCAGGCAAGTCTTTGCCACAGTGGTAGAGAAATACAGAAGCTAGTCTTTACTCTAAGCAGTGCCTGGCAAGTCTGAGACACTGTCTGGGAAGAAGAGCAGAAGACAGCAGAGTTGAGCAGCAGAAATACAAGGCAAAGGATGGTGGGGGTGACTCTTGTCCCTGGATAGCTGGTTGTCCCTTGGTAGGGCAACCCTCAGGAGATGGAGTGCATTCTACTCAATATCCAGGGGCTACCCAAGCGGCCCAAGGAAACGTCTATGGCCAGGTAGGACCAGGTCTGATCAGTCCACCCCTATTTTCCAAGATGGAAAAAGAGATCTGGGCCCTGGAAGTGTGAGAGGAAGTTTAACACTGAACTTGAGAGTTAGAGATGTGGCTGTAGTTTGGGTCCCTGCTGGGATCTGTGTTCCTGGGCCGGTTTGCTCATCTGTGATGAGTGTACAGAACGGTCCCTCTCCCAGAGATTTCCTAGCTTCTTGACAAATGTTTCTTTCCTTCCCTGCAGGATTAAGGCACCAAGCTGTGATGGCGATTGGCCAAGAGCTCAACTGGAGAGCACTGGGGGATTCCAGTCCCGGGTGGATGGGTCAAGTTCGACATCGGAGCTCTCTGCTTGGTAAATAAATATTGGGGCTTTCTATGCTTCTGCCAGTGATGGGTCTTAGGGTGCATGAGGCCTTTCCCCTGCCTGTGGTTACCTAACTCCTGTGTCTACCTTGACCTGCAGGCAGAGCCCTATGGCTACGATCTTGTCTCTTCTGAAGGCTGAATACATTCAGAGGACAGAGGGATGAGAGCTGTGGATTGGCTAGGACCATTGTACCCACGTTTTCTTTTTCCTTGGCTATGTATGCAGGTTCTCAACTGGAAGCAACACTCTATAGTGACCAGGAGCTGTCCTATATCCAGCAGGGAGAGGTGGCTATGCAGAAGGCCTTGGGTATACTCAACAACCAGGAAGGCTGGAAGAAGGAAAGCCAGCAGGTCAGTAAAGGCAGCTGGCTGTGAGAAGCCTGTAGCTACTGATGATGGTCCCACTGCCATGCTCAAAGCCTGCTGGGATTCCTACTGCATTCACAATTGATAAATAAATAGTTTTAGTCTGAGAACTCTCCTAAGAATATATCATCAGGTGGGGGTGAGGGTGCATACTTTTAATCTCAACACTCAGGAGACTGGGACATTTGGATGTCTAAGAATATAAGGCTAGCCTGGTTTATGTAGCAAGTTCCAGGCTAGCCAGGGCCGCAAAACAAGCAAACAAGGAATGTGTTCTGTCAGATAACCTTTCCTCCTGAAGACGAATTGAAAAACATTCCTATTTTTTAATTACCCTCCAAATGCTGTAAACTCATCCAGTAAAAAATGTGATCTCATCCTGACACACAGAAGCAAAACCTACGTTAAAACCAGTAGCTCTATTATTAGATCTACTTTGGTGGCCTTATCTTCAACAAAAGTTTATACACTGTCCATTACCCCAAGTTCAGATGAAACATCTTGTTGCTCAAGCTCTTACAGTAACGGAAATAATAGACTAATAGGATCTGTTATACTAATCGACTAATCTGGGATCCAGGCTTAGCAGTATATCTTTGCTAAGAATCTTGGGCAGATCTCTGAAACTTTCAGGCCTCAGGTTCTTCCAAAGCGACATATATTGAGTCAACAAAACAATCAAAAAGCCCAATATTCTCTGTATCTAGTTAGCTGTTGTAGACCAGACATTTTACACTCCCCAGTCTGTCCTTACGGCCATTTCAGTTGGACCTACCCATACTACCAACATTCATCACTAAAACAATAGGCGAGGTACCTCTTCCAGCTCTGAGTGGACACACAAGGCGTATGGCCGCAGTGTCTACCCACTGGATCCTCACCAGGTAGATTCAGGTACCTACTGCTCATCGTAGGCCTACTGCCCCCATTCCGAGTATTGTCTGAGACCTAGGCTAGGAATAATGTTCTCTAACCATAACCCTATGGCTCTCTTTTGTCCCAAACAGGAGAATGGGGACGAAGTGCTAAGTAAGATGGTGCCAGATGTGGGCAAGGTGTTTCGCTTGGAGGTGGTGGTAGACCAGCCCATGGACAAACTCTATGAAGAACTTGTGGACCGCATGGAAGCCATGGGAGAGTGGAATCCAAATGTCAAGGAGATCAAGGTGAGGAAAGCCCAAGTGTGGGCGGCAGGGAACCAAGCAAATGCGGTCCTGAACAGTGGGTGCTTAGCCTACCAGTGGCTGAGTCCAGGCTCCAACTCCCTTGTGCTAGGTCCTGCAGAGGATTGGAAAAGACACAGTCATCACCCATGAGCTGGCTGCGGCGGCGGCAGGCAACCTGGTGGGACCCCGAGACTTTGTGAGCGTGCGCTGTGCCAAGCGCAGAGGTTCCACCTGTGTGCTGGCAGGCATGGCCACACATTTTGGGGAGATGCCCGAGCAGAGCGGTGTCATCAGGTAAAATTTGGCGGCAGTCTCCAAACTGCAGTGCCATAATCTTGACCCCCACTTCCAAGCAACCAATTCTTAGCCCTACTTCCACAACCAGGTGGTCTATTCTACCCTTCCAGGAACTTTCTAAGAATCCTAATAATTTTCCAAAGCTAGGAACAGGCTTCTTTGGGTTCTAACTGTGGTGGCCCAGCAAGAAGCCTCCAGCCACAACCAGCAGGTTCTGATAAGCTAGTACCCATGCCAATTGTTAAGTAGTATCTTTGGTAAAGTACCTCCTGACGAAAGTTAAAATTCAAGGGACTCTAGAAGTGTAACTAACCAGTCTAGGAATTCTCACTTGTCTTCCTGCCTTACCAGAGCTGAACACGGCCCCACCTGCATGGTGCTTCATCCACTGGCTGGGAGCCCCTCCAAGACTAAACTCACTTGGCTGCTCAGTATTGACCTGAAGGTGAGAGGCCTGGGAGGATGAACTGAGTGGGAAGTAGTGACAACAGTGTGCTCGTGTCCCCAGCATAGAGAGAGAGAAGCCTCTTGCAGGTTTTCTTGACTTTTAAAGCACTTTGTTGTGTGTGCATGATGTGTTTATGTGTGGATGTAGGTGCTCATGTGTGACAGCAAGGTGGAAGTGTGAGGACACTGTTGATTTGTGGCTCTTCCTCCTCTATGTGGGTCTCAGGAACTTATCAGATGGCCAGGCATGTACTCTGACCCACTAAGCCACCTTGCCAGCCTTCCTCTTGCGTTCTGATAGGGTCACAGGCTGTTGGATAGGCTTCCTATTCTGCCAGTGTGGAAGCTTGCAAGAGCTTCCTTCACCTCAGCTAAACAGCTAGGTGCAGTATCATCAACTTCAGTACTTTTAGGGAAGAAGTAGGAAGATCACACATTTGAGATTCCAAGATAGCTTTTTTTAAAAATCAGTTTTATATATAATTATGACCATTTACAAAGAGGTGATCCTAGGCCCAGTAGGTGGGGATTCTCACCTTCCAGGTGACACAGATGTCTTGCTCGGGGTCACACATCCTATCTTTAACAGCTAAGGCCCCCTTAACCTGCAAGACTAAGCTTGAGGTGCCCCTGCCTATGTGGGGTACAGGAGAACTGTGCTCAGGATCCTAGCACTCTTGTCTCTACCCCAGGGGTGGCTGCCGAAGACCATCATCAACCAAGTCCTATCTCAGACCCAGATAGAGTTCGCCAACCACCTGCGCAAGCGCCTGGAGGCCAGCCCTGCCTCTGAGGCCCGGTGTTAAGGACTGCCCACCACATCGACCAGCATGTCACTGGAAGCTCTCACAGGAAGCCTGCAAGTCTGTCCATCTTCAGTCAACAACATCGGGAGGGGTGGTAGTCATAAGACACTAGGACTAACTGGTAAGAAAATCAGGATCAGGAAAATAGAAAGGAGGCTTAGAATGAAAGTCCCCTAGTGTCTCCCACTGACTAGCTGTGAAGGCTAAGGGATAGGTATCTATGAAACCTTTCATCTAGGCTTGTATATGCTGACCTAAAAGACATCAGCAGCTATGTACAGGGGGTGCTAAGGATCAGGAACTGTTGTCTTACCAGCTCCAAATGCCACTACCTGAAGGCAGCGTGCGCACAAAGCAAGGTCTTATCTAGGAAAACTCGGTGGCCTTCTGCTCCTCTGTAAAAGGCCAGAACTTGAAACTACCTACAAAGGGCTCTTCCAGAGTATTCCAACTTCTCTCTGAGGAGAAATGAAACTATCATTGTGCTGACTTCCCTACTAATCCCATGACAATAAAGAACATACATGCACACTTGAGCCTAAGGAATCAGTGCTGGGAATCACAGCTTCATCAGAACTCTGCGTTTAAATCTCCTAGCTCACAAAAGGGAACAAAACTTCTGGAGACTTATGTCATTTGACTATTTAGATTCTTTCCTAAAAATGTAATTTCATAATCAAAGGCACATGCCTTTAATCCCAGCACTCACGTGGCAGAGGCAGGTGGATTTTTTCTAATACTGAGGCCAACCTGGTCTACATAGAAGGATAGCCAGAGCTGCATAATGTGACTGTCTCAAAAAAACAGAAAGCCCAGGGACTGAGAAGATGGCTGACCTCTTGGGAGCACAAGCTGCTCTTCCAAGGAATCCAGGGTCAATTCCCAGCCCCCCCCTGCCCCCCCGCAGTTCCCAACTCTAATTCTAGTCTCAGGGAACTGATGCCCTCTGTGGCCACGATGGGCACCAGGCATGCAAGTGGTACATAGACATACAAATCTGTAGGCTGAATACCCATTAACATTAACAACAAAACCCTAGTCGGGCACGGTGGCTTTTATCTCAACACTGCAAATGGTGACACCAGTGAACTGCTCCAAGTTCCAGGCCAGCTTGGACCGCAGTGAAACTGTCTCACAACAAACAGAAACAAACTCTTCAGAGTTGGTAGTTAAGATTAACAGCATTTTGGCAGGAAGATTATGAGAGGATTTTCATTTACCTATACTGAATAATTAATACTGACCAATAATGTTAAGATAAAGTGACTGTTCTATTGTTTATAGACAGATTAGATGCCAGCCTGGCTCAGAGCTAGCAACTTCCTTATTTGAAAAGGTTAACATGTTTTATTACCTTCTAGGAAGACAAATAGCTAGAAGTCAGTAGAGCTATAACATTCCTGTTCCAGGATTTGGAGATGTTACACTTTAAAGGTATAAATTGGGAGCGAGGTGACGGTGGCACACGACTTTAATCCCAGCAGAGGCAGGTGGATCTCTTGAGTTTGAAGTCAGCCTGGTTTATAGAGTAAGTTCCAGGAAATTCAGGGCTGTTACATAGAGAAACGCTGTCTCAAAAACATAAAAAAATAAAAATGACAAAAATGTAAGTTGTGACCAGCAAAATGACTCAGTATGTAAGTGCTTGCCACCAAGACTGATGACACCAGAAGTCAAAGAGATGGAAGGAGAGAACTGAAAAACAGAAAGGTCCTTATGGCTGCTAATTCACACTAAGTACCTTACACACATAAATACTGGTATATATTGGAATTCCTTTCCGAATGTGTTAAGGATGAACAATTATAACAACCGAAAGTTTTTTCATTCTAGGCATCTTTCAAAAAAAAAAAAGAAGTAGTAATGTCTGTTTAGTGTGCCTGGGCCCCAGCAGACAGGTGGAGCTCAGAGGGTAACTTCAGGAGTGTGCCTCCGACCCCCACCCTGGTCTTGTGACCTGGGTTGTCAGGGCAGGCAGCAAGCACTTTCATCCGCAGTGCCATTTTGCTGGCATACTTTTCTGTCCCTTATTGTCTTAGCAGTGTGGGTAACCCCCATCATTTGCAAAGAACTGAGCTTATTTATGAATAGAACACTGTGGAACATGCACTTATTTATGAATAGAACACTGTGGAACATGTACTTATTTATTCAAGTCTTCAGCCTTCACTGGTATTTATTGCTCTTCTCGGTACTTTAAGGTGAGGGAGGGCAGTTGTAGAGCTTTTCTGATAGAACCATCACTGGGATCAGCTAAGAGAGCAGCCACTTGCTGAAAGACCCAGGACAGCACCACGTGTACCAGCCTCAAGACTACAGGCTGCCAGTGGAGGAGGGCCTTCAGCAAACACCGTGGCTTTGATTGGACTAGCGTTTGCTCCTGTACACACTGTAACTCTATCTCTGCCGTCTGGGATGTTTGACCCATTTGTTTAATCTTACATTTTAATAAAAGCAGTTGTCACTGACAGTCTGATTATAGGTACCTACAGATGGGTAGTTCTTTTTTAATCTTTCAAAGGAACCTTATTAACACACTCACGTTCACAACTGTACACATTTTCTTTTCTTGTTTCACTTCAATTGTTCTTTTGAGACAGGGTCTCATTTATTCTGTAGCCCAAGCTGGCCTGGAACTTATATCAATGAAGCCTCCTGCCTCTGCCTCTCAGTGCTGGGATTAATGGTGGAGCCTGCAGGCATCTGGCCATTTTTTTTCAGACACTGCTAAGTATTGTCAAGCACCTTGATAACTTCTAATGTAGGAAAGCCAGATACACAAACATGTAGTAAAACATAGGTAGACAGGAGACCTGTGCATGGTTATGTGCCAACACCCCACCCATAATTCCTCAGAGTCCTTCAAACACTGATGACCTCATTCTATAAGCTGGCTTGCTCTTTCTTGGACTAGTCCTTGCGTTAGTGGGTATCTAGCAGCTGGTAGGCTGTGACCCCAGCTTTAAATAATGCAGACACCCCAAAGAAGGCATAGCAAGACAGATTTCTGTCCGTTTGAAGCCAGTCAGGCTATATAGACAGACATTGCCTCAAAAAGCAAAAAAAGATACTCAATGTAAGAAAGAGGTCTGGGGACCCAGCAGCAGACAAGTGTAATAAAATTGCTGTGTTAATAGTCACTCGAACCTTGGGAAATTTCGTAAATAGCAAAGCAAAATATTTAGAATGTAATTCTGCCTCCTACCTAGCTCCTGGCTAGTCACTTTATATCACTAGTACTTAAGTCAAAGCAAAACAAAACAAAGCAAACAGACAAAAAAAGCTACACAGGGAAGTCTTTAAGTAAGTGTACGATTTTGCATTTGCCACAGACTTATGTATTTAAAATCAGAAGTCATTAAGGCATCCTCCTAAAGGCAGACTCCTCATCATTCTTTGATCCTATCCCCCGGTTGGCTACTAGAAAGGCAAGCAAGAGGACAAGCCGCACACATCAACACCAGGTTCCAAGACACGGACTGGAGGCCTGCTACAGTCTTGTTCTCCCTGAGAGTCCACTGTACACAGGGCAGTGAAAGCGCCTGGTGACCCAGGGAAAAGGACAGCAATAAAAGCGCCTGTCCCACCATGCCAGTGCCGTCCCCGTCCGTCACACTGCTCACACTGCTAACAGGGTCAACAGGAACTCAACTTCCAGTAAAGCCAAGTACCACACAAGCTTGAAAACAAGTTTTATTGGAGGAAAGATCTATCTTTTAAACCCTGTAGGCATATTCCTTTCACAATTATAGTTTATAGAATTCCACTAGCTTCTCAGATCCCCAAACTCCACACCAAAAAGACTGCCTTTGACTGCTCTGGAAAGGACTGCCATTGATTTCAGCTACTCAGAAACAAGCTTGCCTCCCCAGAAACCAGGGGATCCAACATCCTCAAGCAAGCTGTGTGGGATGATTACTCGCTCTTTGGAACACAGGAAAGTAACAGGTCCTCCCTGGCAGGTCTGGGCACAGCACCAGCCTTACAGGGAGCGGCTGATTTATGGCACTCGGAGTAAGAGCAGTAGTTGTGTAGGGCAGGGATGCTGAAGAGCAGGCACAGCTACAGTCCCACCCAGCCTTTTGCCTTGATTAAGGTGTAATGCAGCATCTCTGGAAAAACATTTGACACTTTATAGAAACAAAAGCAAAACCCCCAGGATTATTTTACAGTGTCACCAGAAGCAAAGACTGGTTAGGGTTCCCAGGGTGGACTACGCCTTCCGTCCACTTCTGTCTCCACATGATACAAAACATCAGCCAGTGTGTGTTCTACCACAGCGCCCCAGCCCATGTCACTCATCTGCAGGAGAATAAAAACAGAATGGGTGATTATAGAAGCCTGAGCAAGAAATAGAAAGATGAGGATGAATGTAGGCGTTCTAACAGTACTCACAGGGTGGTACGTGAGATCCTTTGGAGGGTATTTGAAGGATGGTCCAAAGTTAATGGAAACCTGGGACAAGTTCAATACAAGCAGACACAGAAAAAAAATTGAAAAAGAGAAAAGTTCACTTGGCAGGGGATATTTAAAGGAAAAGTACATTAGTAGGAATTGTAGCGCATGCCCTAGAGAGGCTGAGGCAGGAGGATCCTGAAATTGAGATCACCTGAACTACATAGCAGACACTGTTTCAAAAGAAGAACAGTATCTCTATGATACTTAGGGTCTAAGTGGAACAAAGGAGACCTATGTCAACATCCTAATGTCTATCAAGCATCAGGTAGAAACACTTCTCATTGATTTCTGTTTGGAACCTCATCTTACTTTTGTTCAACAGAAGGTAATGAATGAATACATAGAAATCTCTATGAGCTAATCTTCCTTGTTAAGCAAGTAGTAAGGGTAGGATATCTATTTGTTTATTTTTTTGCTTTTTTTTTAAATCTTTTTTTTTTTTAATTTTATTTTATTATATGTAAGTACACTGTAGCTGTCCTCAGACACTCCAGAAGAGGGAGCCAGATCTCGTCACGGATGGTTGTGAGCCACCATGTGGTTGCTGGGATTTGAACTTATCACCTTCGGAAGAGCAGTCGGGTGCTCTTACCCGCTGAGCCATCTCACCAGCCCCCCAATTTGCTTATTTTTGAGACAGGTCTGGCTGTCCTAGAATTCACTATTTAGACCAAGCTGAATAAACTCAGTGATCAGCCAGCCTCTGCCTCCCAAATGCTACGATCAAAGGCATGCACCATCATGCCAGGTAACCCTCTCTCCTGTCTCCCTCTACCCACCTCCTCCACTCCCTCATCTGTGTGTATATGTTTTTTTTTGTTTTGTTTTTTTGTTTTGTTTTTGTTTTTCGAGACAGGGTTTCTCTGTATAGCCCAGGTTGTCCTGGAACTCACTTTGTAGACCAGGCTGGCCTCTGACTCAGAAATCGCCTGCCTCTGCCTCCCAAGTGCTGGGATTAAAGGCGTGTGCCACCACGCCCGGCTATTTTTTTTTTTTTTAAGTATAAGCAACAGTCATCAATTGCAAGTTATCAACATATGCCCGCACTGATCCATGAATGGATATGCTCTGTATCTTTCCCATCAAACAAGACCCACAAAGCACAGAGTATGCTGACCCCTGATCTCTTCACCCGATCTCACCCGATCTCACTCACCCCTGATCTCTTCACACCCGATCTCACCCACGCACATACTAAGACATCGGCCTACCAGAGCATGCTCTCATTTCTTCCTAGAAATCACTTTCCTCTCATATCAAAGGCTTTCATCACAACCCACCCACATACTTCCAAATACAGAGTACATACCGTGCAGCTCTTGTACAGTGAGATGGCTGGGAAGTAAACTCCTTCAAAAATATCTCTGTAAGCCACACCCTGATTGACACCATTTTTATAAAATATTATCTGAAATGAAGATGGAGGTTTTACTTTAGAATTTCACAAAGATTAAACAGAATAAACTCAATTGCAGAACACTTAATACTGCTACCAGAATGACAATAATGTTCATGTACTTATTCTTAAGAATAATATACGTCTTATATATGCCACTTTAGGCATTTCAAGGAAAATTAATGTGAGCATGTGTTATTCAGTTGATTTTGGGCTGTTTTTGAATTTCCATGCTGCATATAGCGAACAGTTGTGAGTTCCATTATTCATTATTCTTTACTTGGAGGAAGGACTGGGACAGTCTCACAGTCTAGGCTGGCCGGCCTCCAGCTCACTCTGCAGCCGAGGGCGACTCCTTGTGTACACCCCCTAAGCACTGTGGTTACATGAGGCCATATAGCCAGCTTTTACCATTCTGTACTTGTAAGAAGGACCAAAGTCTTCTTTCTGGCATGACCTTTTTTATGCCCGTTTCAACTTTTACCTGGATTTTAATCCCTCCTCAATCACTCAGAACTCTTTGTGTCACCCGTCTACTGACCCCTGCGGCTCTTCACCTCTTACTTCTCCTCACTCCCCTTTCCTTTCTGACATTTGACCCTGAGCTTGACTCAGTGTGCCAGAGGCCCTTCCTTCTCTGATTGGGCTGTGACCTTGGGCTGCAGGACTACCTCCTGGGAAGGGAAATGGAGGAGAGTTCTAGAATAGTGAGTGAGCCATCCAGCCCCAGGTATCTCCAAGTGACACAGCATAATCTCTCTAGCCTTCTCCAGTCTCCTACACAGCTCCTTATCAGGTCGCTGACTGTTTAGCCCTTTCTTTACAGTCATGCAGCAGAGAACAGGCAGAAGTGACTCACTTCTTAGCTGGGCACCCCCCCCCCCTCTCCTTGAGCCTCGGCCTCCTCACTTTTATCCTCAGGGAGTGTCAATCTTCAAAGCCTTACTACCCTGACATGTTTATGACTGTGACTCACCTCACTATGGGGAGTCTGTTTTAGGCTCTTCTCTGCTTTGTCCACAAAGTCTTTTTCTTCAAAATACAAATAACTCTTGAACTTTATCAAAGCCTTGAAAGTGCAGCAAGAAAAAAAGAAAATGACACATTGAAGAATCATCTAAGTTATCATGGAGAAAATAAAGTCGGATTCATACAGACAGTGCCTTGGCCTTGAAGTCTCTCCCAGAGTTTTTCAGTTTTCAGTTCTGAAGCTGTCACTGCCCCTCTTCCGCTCCTCTCATTCAGGGTCTCACTATGTAGCTCTGGCTGGCCACGAACTCACCTTGTAGACTAGGCTGGCCACAAACTTAACAGACATCTGCCTGCCTCTGTCTATTAAGTGGGATTAAAGGCATGAGCCACTATGCCTAGCTGCTAAGTGCTTCTTAAAAGAGACTAGCTGGGGCTGGCGAGATGGCTCAGTGGTTAAGAGCGCAGACTGCTCTTCCGAAGGTCCCGAGTTCAAATCTCAGCAACCATATGGTAGCTCACAACCATCCATAGTGAAATCTGATGCCCTCTTCTGGAGTGTCTGAAGACAGCTACAGTGCACTTACATATAATAAATAAATAAATCTTTTAAAAAAAGGATCCTCACTACAGAGGCAGATTTAAAAAAAAGACTAGCTGGCCATGTTTGTTAAACATGTCTGTTTATTTGTTTGTTTGTTTGTTTGTTTGTTTTACAAGACAGGGTTTCTCTGTATAGCCCTGGCTGTCGTGGAACTCACTTTGTAGACCAGGCTGGCCTCGAACTCAGAAATCCACCTGCCTCTGCCTCCCAAGTGCTTGGATTAAAAGTGTGCGCCACCACTGCCCAGCTAAACATGTCTTTAAAAGGCCCTTATTAAGACAAAGGCAAACATGTTCATGACTCGTGGGTACCCCAAATTTATTAGGACACAGAAATAAATGTAACAGAAAACTCAAAACAAAACAAACAAAACAAAGCAAAAAAAAAAGAAGATGGCATCAGGGCTGGACAGATGGCTCCGGACAGGGCTTGAAGCAGGTACTGCGTGCAGAGGACCCAAGTGTGGCTTCTAGCCATGTGAGGTGGCTCAACCACGCTCCAACTCCAGTGACGTCAATCTAATCCTTCTGACCTCTGTGGGCGGTACACTCAGGTGTACACATCCCTATACATACACATAATTAAAAATAATTTGTTTTGTTTCTTGAGATGGGAGTTTCTCTGTGTAACAGTCCTGGCTATCCTGAAACTCCCTTTGTAGACCAGGTTGGCCTCAAACTCACAGGACTCACCTGCTTCTGCCTCTTAAGTGCTGGGATTAAAGGCATATATATATATATGCTCCACCATGCCCAGCTAAAAACAATTTTTTTAAAAAGATACCATTGAGCCGGGCGTGGTGGCGCATGCCTTTAATCCCAGCACTCAGAAGGCAGAGGCAGGCGGATTTCTGAGTTCGAGGCCAGCCTGGTCTACAGAGTGAGTTCCAGGACAGTCAGGGCTATACAGAGAAACCCTGTCTTGAAAAACCAAGAAAAAAAAAAAAAAGATACCATTAAACTGAATAGGGAGATGGTGCTGGAGAGATGGCTGGGTGGTTAAAAGCACTGATTGTTCTTCCAGGTCTTAAGTTCAATTCCTAGCATAGAATTCACATGGTAACTCACAACAGTTTATAATGGGATTCAATGCCCTCTTCTGGTATACAGATGTACATGCAGACTAAAGCGCCAATATCCAAAAATAAATAAATTTTTAAACAATTGACAATAAAAATAAGTCTTAAAAAAACAAAACTGGATAGAGGGGCTAGAAAGAACTCAGTTGTTACAAATCCTGGCTGTTCTTCCAGAGAACCTGGCACCTACATGGTGGCTCACAACGATCCGTAAGTCCAGCTCTAGGGGATCCCCTGTCCTAGCTTCTGGACACCAGGTACCCACATACATACATGCAGGCAAAACACTCATAAAAGATAAATAAGTAAATTTATCTTTTTTTTTTGTTTTGGTTTTTGAGATACGGTTTCTCTGTGAAGTCCTGGCTGTCCTGGAACTTGATCTATAAACTAAGCTGACCTAGAACTCAGAGATCTGCCTGCCTCTGCTTCCTAACTGCTGAGATTAAAGGCATGCCCCACCACCGACGATAGCTCAGCAGTTAAGAACAACTGGGAGGCAGAGGCAGGCGGATTTCTGAGTTCGAGGCCAGCCTGGTCTACAAAGTGAGTTTCAGGACAGCCAGGGATATACAGAGAAACCCTGTCTAGAAACCAAACCAAACAAAACAAAGAACAACTGTTCCCCTTGCAAAAGACCCCATCTAATTCACAGTATTTGCATGACAGTGGGCACCAGACAACACATGGTGTGTGTGTGTGTGTTTATCTGCAAGCAAAACACTCATACATAAAAACAAATTAACAGAAGAAAAAACCCCTTAAAAAAAAAAAAAAAAAGGTAAAAGAGGTAACGTGGGCCTCAGTGCGGGGTGCCAGCCATGCATACAGGAGGCCCCAGGATTATTCTAAGACTAATTTTTTTTTTAATGTGGAGAAAATTCTGTACCTTACAAATCTTAAAATTAAATCTTTAAATCTTTTCATTTAAAAATTCTCTCTCTTGGGGCTGGTGAGATGGCTCAGCGGGTAAGAGCACCCGACTGCTCTTCCGAAGGTGATAAGTTCAAATCCCAGCAACCACATAGTGGCTCACAACCATCCGTAACGAGATCTGGCTCCCTCTTCTGGAGTGTCTGAAGACAGCTACAGTGTACTCACATATAATAAATAAAATAATAAAATTTAAAAAAAAAAGAATGTAATGTCCCTCTAGTACATAATAAAAAAAAAAATTGGTAACATGTTAATGGTAGAATTTAGGTGACTACTCAGGAACAAAACCTTAAAATCTTTTAATGTTGTTGCTATGCCTGAAAATGTTCAGATCAAAAGATAGGGAAAGCACACACACCCAGAATCACCATCACAAAAGAAGTCAAGAAACACCTACAGGCACTCACTGCGGCTAAGGTGCCTTGAGGGTGGACAATCTTACCTTATCTTTGTAAGTATCCGGCAGTGACTTGGCTGTCTCAGTATCTTCAGGAAGATTGATATAAAACCCTAGTACGTCTCCTTGTCCGTAGCCAGACGAGTAGTGTTTGCCAATAGACTGGTGAAACTTGGTGCCCTTTTTGCTCCGCCAAGAATAGCTAAATTTATCATAACCTAAGGGAGCTTGAAGGTTACCTGTCCCAATGAAAAGAGATGTGAAAATCAGAGGACCATAAGTTTAACTGGTTTGTTAAAGAAAAAAAGTTCTACTTTTCTTTGTACATATTTTTGGTCAGTTTTTTTTTTTTTTTTTGGCTTTTCGAGACAGGGTTTCTCTGTATAGCCCCGGCTGTCTGGAACTCACTTTGTAGACCAGGCTGGCCTTGAACTCAGAAATCCACCTGCCTCTGCCTGGGATTAAAGGCGTGCGCCACCACGCCTGGCTCTTTTTGGTCAATTTTGCAAAGTACTTACAAACTATCTCTCAAAGTATTCTTAAGAATACCAAACTAGCTTCAACTTCAGGAATTTAATTTTTAAGACCATGCTCTGGTAAACCCCAAGTCCATTACTCCTGCTGTGAGGCCCACACAGCTCTCCCAGCTTACCTAAGGGTTGGGACCAGCCCAGCCTAGCAGCAGTGTCTGGTGGCATCTCATCCACAGTGATTTCAAAGTACCAGGCCCCTTTGCGTACCCCATGAGAGGCCCGGACCATGGAGTAGCCCTTCTCTCCAACCACAGTCAGCCGGTCATCAGAGATCTTTAACTGGGGAGCTGGAGGAGGAGAGAGTCAAAGGTCAATGGTTGTTACTTGAGGGACTTAGAGACCAGAGTCCCTTGTACTACATACACAAAGGGCCCCAAAAAGAGATGGCATAGGGGGCACAGCTTTGATCTCAGCACTCTGGAGGCAGAGGCAGGCTGATCTCTGGGAGGTCCTGGACAGCCAGAGTGATATAGTGAGACCCTGTCGCAAAACAAATTTAAAAAAAAAAAAAAAACCCATAACAAAAGACAAAAGGCAACAATTATGAAGTCAAGTGTTTATGGCGGCGTGGTTAAGAGTCCCTTCTGTCAGTTTCTGTGAATGCTGCCATCTATCACTATGACACAATCAAAACCAGAAGGCAGCTCCTTAGGAAGGCTGTGTGCAGGCTGGAGCCTGAGGTTTCCCCTGTAACTGAACAGCACCTTCATCAATAGCCTCTCCCAGCCTGTCACAGTGCTGAGCCTCAGCTGTTCTCTGTGACCCCTTCACTACTGCAGCTCCAATGCTGCCAAGACCAGGAAGGTGTGAAGATTCTCCTCACACATCACCAAGTTTGGTTGACAGCTTGAAAAGCAGCCATGGCCCACTCTGGACCAAAGATCTGTGTGCTGGCCCTGAGGAAATACTTCCCAGAAGAGTTTACCTCAGTGCTGCTGGTCTCTTCTTTTTTTTTTTTTTTTTTTTTTGCTGCTGGTCTCTTCTTAATCAATTGATTCTTCAGCCCCAGTTGACCAGAAACCACAGATTCAAATACCAGGTCTTAGCAGGGTTCTCGGGCTCCCTCTGAAGCCTCCATAGTCCACACTCTCAGCTTTATCACCCAAACTCCCACAGAGCAACCTCTTCATCTCTGCACTCTGATGGCTTTTCCAGCCCCAAGTTCCAAACACTTGCCCAACACAGTCAGGCCTGTGACATCAGGACTTCACAGTCCCAGCACCGACTTCTACTGCTGTGAGAAGCATCATGACCAGAAAGAAGCAACTTGGGGAGAAGGGTTTACTTCAGAGTACACTTCCATAGCACAGTCCGTCAGTGAGGGAAGGCAGCACATAAACTAAAGCAGAAGCCCTGGCTGGCTGTCCATACTGTGTTCAAATTGCTTTCTTTTATAGCCCAGGACAAGGAATAGCATCACCTCCATTGGGCTGAGCCCTCCCACATCAATTATCAACTAAGAAAATGCCTTTTTCAGAGTGTCCAGAGACATTTTCTCAGTTAGGACTCCCTCTTCCCAAAACAAATAACTAAGCAGCACCATTTCTTTCTTTCTTCTTTTTTTTTGGGGGGTGGGGTGGGGGTTCAAGACAGGGTTTCTCTGTATAGCCCTGGCTGTCCTTGAACTCACTTTGTAGACCAGGCTGACCTTGAACTCAGAAATCCACCTTTCTCTGCCTCCCAAGTGCTCGGATCAAAGGTGTGCACTACCACCACCACCACCACCACCCAGCGCAGCCCAAATTCTAAATGATCATTAAAACTTACACACCCCGATCATGCAGGGCTAACAAGACTCGTTCGTATAAGCAGGCTCTGTAAAGGTCTCCAGGAATAGGTTTTCCCGCCCAGCAGTCAAGTTCAAGCTTCTCCGGGTCAGGGGCATGAGGATCGGGCTCAGCTAGAATATACCGATAGCCATCTTTGTTAAATGGATGTTCCAAAGGATAGCCATGAGGAGGGAGACGCTGAGCAGAAAATAAAGGATCACTGAAAAAAAGAGAGACACAAAATGAAGCAATGGAGCCCTCCCTCCCCTCCAGTGACCTGTGTTCTGTCCTGTATGAAAGGCTCTGGTCTGTTTTTTCTGGTAGAACACACGCAACTTTACATCAAAAGCTGTATTTAACTTCAATAAATGACCTGAGCCCTGCAAAGACTTGGTTACATTACCTGTATGTAGTTAGTGTGTAGGGACTGACAACCTACTCCTGGGGGATCCTCACATGTGTACTGTCCTTCAAACTGAGCAGTCACAGTAAGGAAGGAATGGGAGAAACAGGGCCAATGTGCCTGCTTTCTTTTAGCATATTTATTTTATTTCACTTCTTAAAGATTTGCTTTTACTTTATGTATACGTTTGGCAGACATGAGTATTTATGCACCACACAAGTGCCTGGTGTCCCTAGATGCCAGAAGGCATCAGATTCCCCTGGAAATGTAATTACAGGTAGTTGTGAGCCACCACGTAGGTGCTGGGAACCAAATCCATTATGCAGCCAAGGATGAGCTGGAAACTCTGACCCTCCTACTGCTATCTTCCAGTATAAGGATTACAGGCCTATGCCAGCATCCCTTGCCAATTCTGGGGATCAAACCCAGGGATCTGCATATGTTAGGAAGAATTCTACCAACTGAGCTATACACATCTCCAGGCTTGTTCAGTCCGTTCAGTATAGAAACTGAGCCATACACATTTCCAGCTCTCTTCATTTCATTTAGTATATAAACCAAGGGACAGAGACCTGGAGGCAGGAGATTCACTCTCAGGTGCCAGTCTAAATCACAAGTGACCTGGATTTCATCACCCCAGCTTTGGACAGACATGAGAAAGGAGAGGCAGGACGTTCGTTAAGGAGTTAACATTTAGTAAGCTTCGTTTCCTTGTCCTCAGATCTCCTAAGGGAACTTTAGATCTCAGGACAGAAAATACTGTTGTTTGCTGCTTCAGTGCTGGGGATTCCACCTGGGGCCTCAGCAAGTCAAACAAGCCCTCCCTCTACCACTGAGCTGTATTCCCAGAGCAAGGATCTATTTCATAGTAATAAGTTCACTTGAAGTTCGTCTTCCCAGGGGCTCAGGACTCCCCGACAAGCCAACACAAGCTAAGGACATGGTCCTTCCCTGTCAGAGGTCACACCTTCTGGCCTTCTTGGTGGTCCCTGCTGTCCCTCCATCTTGCTGCTTACGCTTGGCTCCTCTTCCTTTCCCACTGCTTCCAGCTGCGATCCCCCCTTTGAAGAGAAGGCAGATCATTTTCACAGAGCCACTATGGAGGCAGAAGGGCACTCAGAGTCCATGGGGATCACCATTCCCGATGTGCATTTGTGTAACATCACTGAGGGTTTTCCTCTTGACCTAGGCTGGATTTTAGCCTGACTTTGAAAGGATCAGCTGTACTTCACAGCCAACATTCAGACAGTAAGGTTACATGAATCTAGTATACCTGATATCTGAGTTACACCTACAACCTTCCTTTCTTCCTTGAATAAACAAACAAACAAATAGATAAGCAAGCAGTCTATCAGCTAACTAGGTGTATGTGGAGGCCAGCCAGAGGCTAACTCTGTAGAGTCCCTCCTGTACTTTACATGGGTCCCAAGGACTAACTGAAGTTGCCAGGCTGCAGCAATGGCTTTACTAGGTAAGTCGTCTTTCCAGCCCTTTCTTAATAGACTGTAACCAATGGTACTTTATGGGGTTGTGACACAAATGCATCTGTACCCAAATTCCAAGCACCCACAGCTAAAAAGAATGAAAACACTGCATGGACTGTGCTTATTCACCACTTAATACAAACATCCTTACAGAAGGTCAATGTTCACTTGCTTCCACTGCATAATGTATTTCATAAACATATAAAGGCATAATCTACACAAAGCACTTGAATATCCAACAAGACATACATAGAAAACAAAAACAAAAATACTAAAAAGGTGTTTCTCTCCAGTGTTTGAAAATTTATCATGGTTATACATAAAAGAACAGAAGCTTTAAATTTAGTAAGCAATTTTTAGTTCCATATCAATATATTTAAAACTGTGCCAATGAATTCAGTAGGTTACATTAACCTGGTTTGTGGATTTAAGGGCAAATAAAACAATTCATGTATTTTCTATTACAACACTTGCACATATTCAGGTCACCAGGAGCACTGCCTTATGTGTTTTGAAGTAAGTGTAATCTTTTTTTCATTTCTACTATTCCTCTCAGTTTGTTTTTCTTTTTTTCCAGAAAATGGTCCCTGAACTGCAGGAAAACACCTTTATGTAAACAACTGCATAAAGTACTATGTGTAAATTTGGGACAAGCTTGGAAATTATCAGCAGCTCTGCTGTAATAAAAAGAATGAGGACATGGAGAGCAGGTCATATTCTGCACACACAGTACCAGATTAATGCACAATGTCCTTTTACGAACCTGGCTGCTATTCATACAGTTCATAAAAGGTTAATGGTAAACAGTTGTGATGCCATGATTATCAATCAAAAGCCTGCCAAATTCTCTACTGCCATTTGGTGTTGCTTAACAGAGTAAGCAACACTGAAGGGGCTGCTGGCTGGCCATGTTAGGCAGAATATGACAACCCCAAGCTTTTATTCCCACCATTAAACTCGAACTACAGCTTCATAGTAAGTGCCGCCACACCACTTTCACAATGCTTTAAAATTATGGAGTTTAGCTTCTACCAAAGCTCAGCAAAAAGCACTTCAAACCACAAGATACTTAAGTCTGAGGCTGAAAGAAGACAGAGAGGAATTCACCTCCCAAAGTGGCTCCACCTGTAAGAACAGAAGTGGCACTATGTATTGTCAGATATCAACAGTCCAAAGGGAAAGAAGGGTGTAAGAACAGAAACAATACACTCGCATTTCCAACACACCTTACAAAGTTAACTGTGGACTGGATTATATATCTAAGATGCTCCGTTCTAAAGACAAGCTAATGAATGTTGCCATGTGTGGGATGGATACCCACTAAGCTACTGCCTAGGCCCCTAGTTTTTATTAGATTAGCAACAAAGAGAATTCCCTATATTAGTTAGCTGGATTACCAAAAAAGGGAGGCGAGGGGGAGGGAGAGGACGTAGTGGGGAATCCATACAGAAATGCTGACAGATGAGTATGCTGAAATATTCAGGGCAAGAAAAAATTAGATGGACAAAGGCAACGTGTCAAGTAATTATTGGGCTACGGAAAAGAGTGGACATCAAATGAATTTCCCAGATTAGGTGTTTATTATCATACAGATGTGGAATCTAACAAAAATGCAGGAAGTCTAACCTTCAAAGTATACTATACTGTCTTACATGAAATCTGCCTCACTTCAGTCCTAATTGGATTTGGGTGGATGAACATTATTAATATTTGATGTATTCATAATTAGAAATTCACATTTAATTAGAAATTCCATTAGTGTGTAAAACTAGTGTATAATATACTAGTGTTTAAAATTATAATGTGTAATAAGACCAAACTGCTGTAAGGTGGCAAAAGCTCTCTTCCATTATCATTTCCCAAGTGTTTAGTGAGCTGCTACAGTCTGCATGTCGATTTAAAAGCACTTTAGT
This sequence comes from Mus minutoides, assembly GCA_902729485.2. Taxonomy (NCBI): domain Eukaryota; kingdom Metazoa; phylum Chordata; class Mammalia; order Rodentia; family Muridae; genus Mus; species Mus minutoides. Next base: position 28,420 of record CACVCL010018183.1, on the reverse strand, counting down.
AATTACCCAGGTTTGGCTCCTCCTACAGAGCACACCATTGCAGGCAAGGCTTTCATCATTCACAAAGCTTCTGACAAGATACTTAAACACATACCATTTAGGTTCCCACTAGCAGACACAGCACTGCTTTGCTTCTGGTTGTCATAAGCAGGACCAATATTACTAAGATCCTAGAAGAAGAAATATCCTATTAAAAAAAAAGGCCACATGAGCAAATTAATCTGGCAACTGCTCCAAAAATGGACAAAATTAGAGCACAGAAAATCAAAGTCATATCCTAAACAGCAAGCTGCAAGGTCCTCAACTTGGATGATTCAACAACTCAGGAAGGAGCATGTGCCTTGAGTCAGGGTCAGAATGGTTCCAGGTGGGAACTGATCAATGAACCGGAAGGCAGGAGCTGCACAGCAGGCCAGGACGCTGCGGTCCCCTCACTCTGCCCTCACAGCGGACCTGTCCCACTGTATGAGACAGCAACCTGAATCTTCACTGTCCATGCTACAACAGTGACCACCGAGAGGCACCAAAGCTCTTCAATCTGCATGGGCAGCAGTGAGCTCCCACCTCAGCGACTGGAAAGATGGCTGAGGACAGAGGTCCTGAGCTTGTGTCACACTGACAGATCTCATCTCAAAAAAGGCAGCAAGTCAGACACTTTAAGGCAAATCTTCTTAGTTGCTAATGTGTCCTTGCTCTGCAACAAAAAATGGAAATTTCTTTTTCCCATAAGGTTCTAACAACAGATTCCCCAAAACTTTCTTCACAATAAAGAATGCTTTTAGGAGCAAAATTTCAGATAACAGGAAGATTAGAAAAAAACTTACAAAAAGTAAGCCCCAACACCGAGGAACAACCAGAATCCAAACCGGTTCCTGAGCCAGGCACTGCGCCTCACACACGTAACCCGAGCACGGAGAGCCAAGGCAGGAAGAACGGTCATGAGTTTAAGCTAACCTGGGCTACAGTGAGATCCTGTGACAAAGAGATCGCCACTAACTCCTGGGAACCGAGGAGCTGGGGATATGAACTCATATTCTAACGCTTGAACACTTTTTGTTTGAGCCAAGGTCTCATGTAGCCCAGGCTGGTCTCAAACTCATGATCTTCCTTGTTTGCACCTCCTCAGTCAGTGCATTACCATGAGCACACCAGGACTCCCAGACAAGGACTGCTATCAACTCGGCCACATCTCCGGCCACATGCTTCACCGCCCCTACACGGCTACTGATTAAAAAAAGACTATGGGGCTGGAGAGATGGCTCAGTGGCTGAGAATCTGCTGCTCTCCCAGTCATCCCAAGTTGGAGTCCCCAGCACCCACATAGAGGGTCACAATTGTCTGTAACTCAGGGTTCTGGGGCTCTGCTCCACTCCCTCTTCTGGCCTCTACAGCCACTACACAAACACAGTGCACAGACCTCATCTAAGAGGGAGAGAGAGACAGAGAAGGAAGATTAATGTACCTGATCCAAAAGTCCAAACTTGGGATAATCTTCTTCTGGGTCTTTGCTTCCTGGGTCAGGGTGTTCCTTTACCAAGAACACATCTCTTTCCTTACTCTAAAAGGAAACAGTATCTTAGCAAGAATGAACATTTTACTTAGAAGTGTGGAGATACTCACTCGCCAACTGCGAATGTCAATTCCTAACTGGACTCTCCAAACCCCTCAGGATCCTCCCATCAGAAAATCAGTGCAGACCATATCAAGTCAAGTGAGAGCACTCAGAGCCTGGTCAGGCTGGGAGGCATGAAGACCTGGGTGTGAGCCCTAGCACCACAAGAATACCAAGCATGGCGGCTCCCACAAGGAAGGCCAGCACGAGGAATGCAGAGGCAGAAGAGCGACCGTGAGTTACATGAGTTACAACTGTACTGGCACTCTGGAGGGAGAAGGTCGGAGGTCAGTCACCCTTGGCTACACATTGAGTTCAATGCCTGGGCTTCCAGAAACCTAAAATTAACCAACAGGACAGTGAGAGCCAGTGCCCCACAACCCTCCTTTCTCCTCTTGACTGGGTTAAACAGACTTCTAAAGTCAATGTTCAGAACAAGACTTTTCTTATCTAATGAAAAAATTTAAAAATGTATCCAAATTTAATTTAAAATTAAATCTGCAAAAGTGTGGTAGACAGAGATGGCTGGAGCAGAGGGATGGCTGGAGCAGAGGGATGGCTGGAGCAGGGGGATGGCTGGAGCAGAGGGATGGCTCAGTGCTAAGAGCACTTGCTGCTTTCCAGAGCATCCAGGTTTAGTTCCCAACATCAATAATAGGTGACCAAAGCCATCTGCAACTCCAATGCCAGGGGATCCAATGGCCCTTTCTGGTCTCTATAGGTACATATACACACACTCAAGCATATACATATAAAACAAATTAAAAAAAAAAAAAAGACAAGGGTTTCAGCACATAAAAGCAGACTTAGAGGAGAATGATATTCACGTAAGACAGTAACTAACTGAATTTGTATAAAAAATTAAAATAATGACCATAATCTCATTCACTCAATGATTAATATCAATTGCTTGCATAGTCTCAGCCATCCTATTATTTCAAACTAAAGAGAATTTATCGATTAGAAACAATATTGGCTTTTTCAAACTGATCATATCTATTCAGTTTTAATTTACTTACCATTGTTTTGACAATGTTATTAGGCCAAGTCATTTTTCCAGGTCTCTGTCTGGTTGTCATACATTCCCAGTATTTATCAATAAATGGTATAATGTCCTATTTTTAAGAAATAAAATATATTAAGAATTACAGTTGTTTTCAAAGTTTTACACACACACACACATACATCATTTCAAAAATTTCATTACAATCAAAATAAAACTCTATCTGTAGCTTTTAGGTACTGAAGGAATATTCAATTATTCAAAATAATATATGGCCTGCAGGGTGGCACAGGCTTAACAGTTTCAGCACTTGGAAGGCTAAGGCAGGAGGGTGGCTAGGAGTTCCAGGCCAGGGCAATAGAGTAAAAAAATTTGTCTCAAACAAACAACTCACCAACCAAATATACAGATTATAGAGATTTCAAATAAGTATACATAGATTTTAGCTATTCAGCACTTATAACCCGCAGAAGTTATATTCCCTTCCGTGGCTATCAAGTGGAAAGTGACTTCTGAGCTTTTGTTTCGGTGCCCTGAGAACACTTTCTTCTGGACAATCTACAGAAACCTCACTCTTCTTTGTAACTGAGATGGAGCTCTGTACCTTGTAAGTTTACTCTGTCCAGTTCTATTTTTGCTTACTATTTAGAATTACTGATCACTCAGAACCAACGACTAGACACGCTTAAGTCACTCTGTCTTTTCTTACAACCTCTATAGCCAGAACACATGAATGTAAGGTTTCCAGGCACGTCACCTCTGCCAGACTTCCTCCAGCTACTTTGATGGTGGCCTCTACTTGCCAGTTCTTGCTAATTTGACTGAAACAATGTCTGACCTTGGTCTGCTGGCATCACGTCAATAACATTTTTACATCGTCTTCCAAAGCCCCCTACCAACACAGTTTTTAGTCTATGAAAACAAAGCATTTATCGTGCAGAAAAGGAGTTGAATCAGGAAAATGTACAGAAAACAAGGAGTTCAGAAACTCATGGGGACATGTCAAAAGGTTTTCATTATCAAGATGACAAAGCTATCTAGGTTAAATGTGAGACAATCGAACATCAGAAATTCAGTGGGCTACAGCACAGTTATGTATTATTGCTTCTAAGATCACAATGAAAGCTACGTGTGACTAACTCACATACAGGAGAAAAGCAAGAGCCGTGGAAGCCCGAGCTCTATGAGTCTGCTGACTTGAGGTACAATGGTTTTTTACAGCATACCTCTTACTCCGAGTATACACTCTAAACAATGTGTAACAACTCCCCTACAGCAGTACGTCGTGGTGGCTCCCATCCTTCCCATCCCTGCCTTCAGTCTCTGGCCTACTGCCCATGATGACCCTCATCTGACCAGTTAGCAGTTTTTCCCACAGGGATAAGGATGAGGTCAGAAACCAAGCAGCCAGGCAGCTTCGTGCTCTTTCCAGGGAAGGCTGAGACAGTTGTGCCTATAGGATAGACGCATCCCATGTGACCTTACAGAGAATCAAGGACAGAGGCTTTGGGTTCTGAAACAAGATGAAACAGGAAGGCTAAAGCAGATCATGAGCTTGAAGATACCAGTTCCAGGCCAGCCAAGCCGAGACTACACACCTGACTACGGAAGAGATGACTTGCTTGCTTCAAAAAGCCAACCAATTTTTGTTTAAGGACTGATAATACTAAAAGCTAAGCCAAATGACATCTACTAGATAACTAGTAAATTATAATTTCTACATATGGGAAAAAGATAACTATTACATGATTTACTCATAAAAACTGAGAACATGCTTGCTAAAGAGGACAGCTACAAGTTCTACTGGACTCTTCAACATACTGCAGTGACATTAACTCCAACTCTACCTTATCTTTCGAGAACATGGTTTTTGGATGTTCATCCTGTGTTCGAGACTGCCACGTCAAATTCGCCAAGGCACTAAGGCACATTTCTTTTAAATCTATCCAAAAAAGTAAAAGATGTATTTGTTAAATCTCTATTTCTACCAACAAGAGTATATTCAATATAATAGGTGTGATGGTTACTTTCAATTTGACACAATCTAAAAGCACCTAACAAGCGTCTCAGGAAGGGAATATCTCTATCAGGCTGTTCGGTGTGCTCGTCTGTGGGGGATTATGAGGATTATGAGGAGTTCAGAAAGCCTGCCCACCACTGACAGTACTATTTCCTGGACAGGGTATCCTCAACTATTTAAGTAGAAAAAAGCAAGCAGAGCTTAAACATCCAGCTCTGTACTCTAAGTCTGAGGTCAGTGTGGCCAGCTCCCTCCCTCGGATGCCTGCTGCTATGATGCACACTGTGGAGCCGTGGTGGAATGTGAGCTGGAAATGTGATGTGCACACTGTGGAGCTGTGATGAAATGTGAGCTGGAACTGTGATGTGCACACTGTGGAGCCATGATGGAATGTAACCTGGAGCTGCAAACCTTGCTTTAAGTTGTTTTTGTCAGGGTATTTTATGCCACCACCAGGTAGAGAAACCAAGTCAGCGGACTACAAAATAATTATGGGAGCAGCTAAGATTGCTGTAATAACTTGGTTTGAAATGAGCAAGTGCAATTATTCAGAGCTAAATATCAAACTAATCCCAGCTCTTAGGCACAGGTATGCTATGTGCGCTAAGGTCTCCTCTGTGTTCCAAGGGACAACCATCTCTTTAAAGTCCTCTGGAACTGTTCTTACTTGCTTGCTTCCGGAGAAAGTAGGTATTCCCACTGTGATGGCACACATTGCAGTGGAAGCTGTAGTTGGTCATAAAAGGTAGACATGACCTGTGGATGGGCCAGATTACACACATTAGTGAACCACTCAACACATTTTTGTCTTCCTTTAAAAAGTTGATTAGTAGTAGTAGCATGTGTACCCATGATGCATGTGTGGGCACATGACCCAGGGTGTACATGTCCCAAAGTGCACAGCTCCAAAGGACCTGGAGGCCAACCCTATGACTCAGCTCTCTTTTTCCATCTTCATGTGGTTCTAGGGACCAAACTCAGGTCTCAGCTCTCTTTTTCCATCTTCATATGGTTCTAGGGACCAAACTCAGGTCTCAGGGCTTACTTGGGAAGCGTCTATCTGCTAAGCTATCTCACTAGCCACTCATTGGCTTTTTCTGAGGTAGGGCCCTGGTCTAGAATTAGCTACGGTTCATATAACCTGGAACTTGTGATCCTCCTGCTTCAGCCTCCTAAGTAGCTGAATTACAGGTGTGTACAACCAGCTCCACTCAATATAATTTTTCCCCTTCTAGAGCAATGAGAAAAGAAACAAAGTATGCTTTAGACATGAAAAGCACTGATCACTTCAATATTTTTGAGAAATTAAAAACATTTCTCTCCAGTGATGGTGATCCACCCAAGTCTTTGTACACAGCATGGAAGTACACCATGACTGAACACCACCTTCAAACGTTCATGATAACAGGCCTTGCCCATTGTAAATACTAAACCCAAAATACACAAAATACATTATCTCAAACTTAATTACATAATCTCTTCTAATTGCACAGACTCCTTTCCCAATCTGACTGTAAGGTCAAAAGCAAAGACAATGCCCACACTCACACCTAATAGAACTCTCATCTCAGTACTTCAAAACATACCAAAGGAACAGAAACAATTCTTCAGTCAGCATCTGGTCACTGAATAGGGTTAGAGCGAGCACAAAATACTACACACTGACCTTTTTTTTTCTTTTTTTGCAGAGGTGGGGATATACTTAAAAAATACTTCTCAATTGTCTTGAGATTAAAATATGATTACGTAATTTTCCCTTTCACTCCTAGAACTGGGGTTCCTTGAGCTGCCATGTGAATACTGGGAATCAAGCCCAAACCTCTGGAAAGGCAACTAGTGCTCTTAAGTGCTAAGCCATCTCTCCAGGAGCATGCTGTCTAGAAGGCCATGACATGTACTCACGACGTGTCTATTCCGAAGGTGTCAGCTGTGAACCATTTTGTACATATCCCGCACTGCAACTCCACTTCTCCCAACTGCCGCCCATTCTCCTCATCCACAGAGCCCGCCTGGGTATCCATCACTTCTGAAGTGTCTCCAGCACCTTCCTGGAGCCACGGGGCAATAGAGAATCAAATGGGCTGCCTACTTTTTTTTTTTTAATTAGATTAAAAATTTCAAACAAAATCTAGTTTGCCTTCCAAAGGCCTAAGAGGAAATACTTACCAAAGTATCTTTTCCATTAGAAGATTCTGTCTCCAGACCACTTACATCAACCAAGTTTGCATCCCTATAATGAAAAGACAAACATCAAAATGGTTATTCCTAAACAGAAAAACACAATGGTCCAAATACGGACGAACTTCCTACTCTGATGTCTTTTTCGGCTAAGCATGTCCAGAACGGGATGTCCAGGAGAACAATCCGGTGTTAGGAGGGAGGTTGTCAAGCTAGACAAACGTGTTCGCGGCTCAGAGTTTGTCCTGAGGGCCGTCTCACGGCTCAGGGTTTCCTAGTGCACTCGGGTAACGACGGGAGGCTGCCGTCCTCGGTTCTTCCAGGACCGAGCATTGCAAGAGGGATCAGCGAGGTTTTCCGGGGCGCGAGGACCGGAGACGGGGATACGCGCTTGGCTCACACCGGTGCTGATGGGAGCCGAGGTGCGGCTTGGAGCCGACCCGCCGAGCAGCCAGCGGGTTTGCAAAGGGTACAGGACGGGCGGCACCGGGCGGCGCGAACCGCGGGCTTCCACGAGGGGCGGGCCCTCGCGCGTCCCCGTGAGCTGCGGGGGAATTGCCTTACCCACTTTCGGCCTCTCCGGAGCTGGGCTCCGCTCCTGGGGCGGCAGACGGCCCCTCGCCAGCCCCCGCGGCCACAGGCTCTGTCTCCCGGTCCTCCGCCGTTGTGGCATTTGCAGCGCCTCCGGGACCAGGGCCGGCGCCGACTCCCGGGCCAGGACCTGCTCCAGCCGCCGCCATCGCTGCTACTTCCCAAACTCTCGCGAGAATACATCTGTGCAGCGAGTTGCCGCCACGCACGGCGCTCTTAAAGCGGGAAAGCCCTTTGTTGGGGGGCCCGCCACTCACTTGGGAAGGACGCACTTTGAGCCCGCCGCTTTAAGGCCAGAAAAAAATAAACAAACAAACAACAAAAAACAAAACAAAAACAAAAAACGCAGGGCGCAACTCGGATTGCCCAGGTTTGAAGGGAGCCGCTCTGAGGTCTGTTCTTTGATTTCCTCTGGGATTTGCATTATTCAAAATGCCTGCTCACAGTCGTGGCTAAGATTGGAAATCACGGCGCATATGAGGACTTGATTTTTGAGAATCCCCTTTACACTGTGCAGAGCAAGCGATCATACTAAAACGCTAAGAGGAAACTTCCAAACGACAACGACAAAGCCTCACTCTGGCTCACACCTGCTGGGAGCGTCTGTAACTGCGTGGCTGGCCGCCACAAGCCCGTTTCCAGAGAGCCCAAGGTAGTTGTGGGTGGGAAAGACGTTAGGGAAAGAAACATCTGGCCAGAGGAGGCTAGAAGTGCTGTGCGTTCTAGGAGCACGAATTGCTAGTTCACGGAAGGAAGTAGAGCCCCAGGCGAGAGTCTGCCACCATAGAACAGAGTTCATCCAGGTTTGGGACTTAGCGAGAAGAAGGGCAGAAACTGGAATGAGAAAGGGATGTCTGCTGATAGTTAAACCCTGGACTGAGTGCAAGCATATGGGCTCTAAACTAGCAAAATAGAAACTGCCGCCTCACCCCCATCCTCCGCGTGTGTGCGCCCGTATGTGTCATAGTGCGCTGGACAGGTGAGAGGACAATAGGGTGAGAAGAGCTTTCTTTCCCTCCACTAGTTGAGTCCTAGGAATCCAGCTCAGGCTTGGCAAGCAAGTGGCGCCCTTGCCCACTGGACCATCTCACGGACCACACATTTGCTGTTTTAAAAGAACAAACACACTTAGGGATTAGAGATCATTGATACTTTGCAGTTAGGAGAAAGTGCCACCATGACCAAAAATACCTTAAGCTTTTTGGTTGAGGGGGGGTTCAAAGAGATAAGAGTCCGTGATAGTGGGGAGATAAGGCAGTAAGGATCGGAAATGGTGACTATCAAGCAAGGCTGTGAGAGCTCGAATTCTCTATCAGAATCACTTCACTTTTTTTTTTTTTTTTTTTTGGTTTTTCGATTTTACCTGTAAACTTGCCCCCAGTGACCTCCACCAGCAAAGGTTCACCTCCTAAGCCTCCCCAGACATCACACCAACTGGGACTCAAGTGTTCAGATTCTCAAGACGATGCAGGATGTTTCCCATTCAAACCACCACAGATCAAATTCCTTCAAAAGTAAACTTTCTCTAAAAGTGGGTAGTATGCATGGGCTAGGAATGTAGCCTAGCATGCAGAAGCCCTGGGATAAAAGACATGAACTAGACATCCGAGTCTATGATCTCAGAACTGTGGAAGCAGAGATAAGAAAATCACAAGTTCAAGATCATCTTTGAACAAATAAGGAGTCAGAGGCATACAATATGAGATTTGTGTCAGAAAATCAAAAAAAAAGTAATTTTAATATCATTTCTTTTGATGAAAATTAAAGAGGGCAACTTTAAAGCAAAAATGATGGAACCATAATAGATCTAGCAATGTGGCTCATTGGTAGAACACTTGCCCTGGTATGATTGAGGCTCTGGGTTCTCCCCACCACAGAAATGGTAGCATACTGTGAAAAGCTACTAAATAGTTCCATATATACATCTTGTGTCACTGATTAATTTTTAAGTTTGTCCCCAGGGTGACAGTACATCCCATCAACAAAGAGATGCTTATCACCAAAACAGCATATATGAAGCACTTTCCCTTGGAGTCACAACCGTCTTCCGCCTTGAGGTAGAACCTATTCAGTCTTTCACTGTGGTGTGAATGGGGACCTATCCTCCCTCCCAGGCCCCACCTTACCCTCTCAAATGCATGACTTTTTATTATCATTATTTGTATATAATGTATACACAACATATGTAAACATATCTGTGCCTAAAACAAATGTACATAAAATATATAAAATACGTTGAGTGCACTTAATGTTGTTGGTGTTGATTTCAGGGTTGACCACTTGGTGGGGAAGACTAATTTTCTTCCTCTCATGAGTTGTTAGCTGTCTGTAGTTGTCTAGAGGTAGGGCCCCCTGAGATTTCCTCCTTCCATATTAATATGTCTATTAGAATTGCCATTGTTCGATCTCATTTGGGCAGCCATATTGTTATGATGTCACAGGTCATTCCTGATAGCCATCACCTCATGGCACAGGTCCCAGTCCCCAGGCTTTTACAGTCTCTCTGCTCCCCTTCTCCCTCAATGTTTTCTGAGCCTTAAGTATGATGTTGGAGATATACCCACTGGGACTGGGTACCCCACAGTTAACCAATCTCTACATTTTGACTAGTTGAAAACCCCTGAATAACATATTTGAAAACTGCATACAGCTATTTATAAAGCAAGATCATCTAGGGGCTGGGGAGATGGCTCAGTGGTTAAGAGCACTGCCTACTCTTCCAGAGGCCGTGAGTTCAATTCCCAGCAACCACATAGTGGCTCACAACCATCTGTAATGGGATCTGATGCCCTCTTCTGGAGTATATGAAGACAGCTACAGTGTGCTCATAGAAATAAAATAAATAAATCTAAAAAAAAAAAAGATTATCTATCATGACCAAGTTGACTTTATCCAAGAGATGCCAGGATGGTTCAATATTATTAAGTCAATAAATAAGTAGATTTAAAGACTGAAACCACATGGCCATCTCATGTGATTACAGAAAAATCTTTGCCAAAATCCAGTATGCCTTCATGATAAATCTCAGAGAGAGCGAGAGCGAGTGAGCGAGTGAGCGAGAGAGAGAGAGAGTGAAAGAGAGAGAGGTGAGAGAGAGAGAGAGAAACCATAGGGTGATCCTGGCATCAAGCTGGTAATGATCATGAAGGCTGCTAATTATCCTGCAATGCACAAAACTGTCCCCAACAGTGTTACTCTACTCAAAATGCCAACAGGGCCCAGACAGAAGAACCCTGATCAACAAAGAGGTCTGAGTTCAGAGCATGGACACCTTACCAGTGGCTATACCACTGAAAAAAACCACTTCCCGTATCACAGCAACCACTGCTTAGCAAGACTCCTGAGGCCTCTCCCTATCCATGATAAAATGCTGACAGGGCCCCATCTTGTGCAAGTAACCATGGCCACTGTACATCTATGAGTGCAATGGTCATCCCATGGTCAGAAAGAAGAAGACAGTGGTGCTGAGTAGGTGCTGGGACGTGGGTAGACACAAGTCTCACTAAGGTTAAGCACTCAACAGTCAGTCAGTCTTAGCACTGGCCTGTGACTGCATTAATCATGGCAAAAGGCAAGCTTCTGTGGCAAAAGGCAAGAGCAGCGCCAAGCTCAACACTCAGAAGGCTGTTCCATAACACATGCATTGAGCAAAATAACAGTAGTATGTCCCCATCCCTTAGGCTTGGAGGACTCAGATCAAAGAAGCATTGAGGTTTCTTCAAGAACATAGCTTTGAATGTTAGCAGATTCAGCCAAACATCTGTCCAAAAGAACCAGGACCTGAGAGAGCCTTGGTAGGAACCGCCGTCCCTCCCGTCTGCCAAGCAATGGAGGGTTTCTCAGGAAAGGTAGCAAGGTCCCGAGTAAGCATTTTGGCAAGGACAAAACCCCAGGGTGGTGTCTCTGTCCTTTCCCAAGGCCTTCAGGAAGGTTTAGTCAGTAGAGAGGGCGTGGGGGAGGGCTGTGGTAAACTTGACCCTCATTCAAGGACACTGCTTGGCTGTTCCCAGGGCTCTCAGGTGCCTGCAATTTTTATATTACCTTTAGTTCTGCATAACCCTCCCCCACTCCTCTTGACCCACCTGCACCCCCATTTCCACCCCTAGTCTTTGCCCGCTCTTTGTACTACTTGAGTATCAATATCCCCCTTCTTTCTGTACTTCTTTTCAGCCCCTTAAAATACATTTCTGGTTCTAAGATAAAGCAGTTGCTTGTGTAATCTTAAAAGCTGATTTGCTTTTTAAGTCTTAAAGGGGAGCACACCTGCACACGTCACACACACACACACACACACACACACACACACACGCGCATCTGACAAAGAATCTGTCTTATATTAGGTATTCACAAGAATATCTGCTGCTTTTCATTTTTATCAGCTCTTCAGGCATAAACAAAGAACTTCCTTAGTAATGTAGAATGTAATATTGCTGAGAAGTTATCCATCTCCCAGTCTCCAAATGTTGGGTTGCCTCCGTGACAAAGTAACTCAAGAACTTCAGGAAATGTTATCAAATTTGAAACTAGCAGCATGGATAATTATACTTTAAACAGCACTCGACTGCAACAGGTATACATGCACTCGTGCGTGCACAGACACACACACACAACTGTGGCACACATCCATGAATGTAGGCAATTACCCACCTATCAGTTTGCAGTGAGAAAAGTGAAATATGGAATAGAGAAGTGTAAACAACTGGCATCTATGTAGATTCATACTTCATTCATAGTTCTAAGGATCTGTAATTTACACATTCAATCACCAAATAACGAATAACTTCATGCAACTTGCAGATGCAGTGTTAGATACCGAGTGCTTAGTGATGAGTAAAACAAGCAGGATACGCTGTGTTTGTGGAGCACACAGGCTTAGAGGAGAACAGAAAACAAGCCACTACCATATTTGAGAGTACCATGGAGTGGGACAAAGAGAGAGGCTCTGAGACGGAGGCAGGAGGTTCCGAAGCCTCTGAACCATTAAAGCCAGCCTGGGCTATGAGGCCTGTCTCAAAGAAAACACCACTATCAATCTTCCATCAAGCAGACAAGTGAAAACCAACAGAGAAGGGTCAGAAAGCCATAAAAGACCATCAGACCAGCTTGTGGGATTTGGCTTCCGTAGGGTGGTCAGGAGAAGGCGCTCAGACCTGAGGAGGTGGAGACGTGAAGCATGGCAGGTCCTAGAACCATGCACTAGTCAGAGAGAGCAGAGACAGCACACCCCAGAGGCCTGCAGACTTCCTATGTTCCCACTAGGAGGAGGTCGTGTGGCAGGAACACACACAAGAACACACACCAAGGTGGCACGCAAGTGACCAATGATGTCAATGTCCCCAGGACTGAGCAGCTCCCCAACTTTATATTGAGCAAGGGGCAACTTTTGTTTTGAGACGGGGTCTCACTGTGGAGCTTCCTGCGTAGAGTACATCAGCTTTGAACTCACGGGCCTCTGCAATGGTAAGTCACCGGGAGCTGGTTTAATACTATGTCCATTTAGCAGACTAAAAGTAGTAAGTTCTCTCCAATGGCAGACGACCTGTCTAGTCACAGGTTCTGGATTGACAACAGTACCAGGTCTGGGTTTCATCTTGTAGAATAGGACTTAATCGGAAAGTAGCTGGTTTCCCCAGGATGTTCATGCCACTATGGTACTACTGGGCATGTCTTGCCAGGCTAGTCATTCCTGTAGCTCCGGGTTCACAGCTGACTGAGGGTTACTTTTCTTTCTGATAGCTTCCATTATACATTGTAGCAGCAGACAAGCCAGCAAGTAGAAACAAAGTTTCTAAGTCAGCACCAGCTTTATAGCTCCATGGGCTATGACTTAAGCAGATGGTATCTGCAGCAAAAGTGTCCGGCCATCAAGTTCTGGAGGGTAGCCAGTAATATTGGCAATAGTTCCCCCCTCCCTTCTTTATCTAGATAGGGTCTTACTGTGTAGCTCTGGTAGACCTAGAACCCATTCTGTAGATCAAGCTGGCTTGGAATCCAGAGATATGCCTGCACATGCCTCCCAAGGGCTGGGATGAAAAGTGTGCCCCACTTCCAGTGCACACCTGGAAGTCAGAGGACACCTCTGGAAAGTCAGTTCTCTCCTGTGGGTCTGAGAAGCAGCAGGTCGTTCCACTTAGTGGCAAGTACCCCAGACCCGCTAAGCCTCCTCCCCAGCCCCATGTGACAGTATGTACTGGTGAGCAGAATATCAAGGAGAAAAATGTCTTATTACTCTGAAAGAAAATGGAAAATGGTGCCCAGATGACATATGGTGGAAAATATTAAATGGTGAAAGTCCACAAAAAAAAAAAAAAAAGCAGTGGTGGCGCACGCCTTTAATCCCAGCACTTGGGAGGCAGAGACAGGTGGATTTCTGAGTTCGAGGCCAGCCTGGTCCACAGAGTAAGTTCCAGGACAGCCAGGGCTACACAGAGAAACCCTGTCTCGAAAAAAAAAACAAAAAAACAAAAAAAAAAAAACCAACAAAAAAAGGAAGTGTAAAAAATGTAATTACTATGAATTACGACAACGTAAGCAGATGCAGTCCGAATAAATGATGTGGACAAATGTCTGATATTATTTTCCAAGTAGCTACAAGCCTCCCTATATGTATATGTTTACATGTGGACACATGCTTGACCACAGAATCAAGTAAGGGTGTGTGTGTGTGTGTGTGATAAGCACATACATCGGAGGAGGCCAGAGGTACTGAATGCTTTGAAGCTGTAGTTCTAGGTGGTTGCGTGAGCCACCTGATGTGGGTGCTGGGAACAAAAGGTAGGTCCGGAGTCATTCCTCCAGCTCTGTAAACTCTTCACTACCTCTCCTTCCCTCTTTTCTTTCTCCATTTGGAAAGGGGATGCAATACTTATTGGCATCTTTTCTATTAGTGGCCCCTTTAGCCTCAGAGACCCCATCTTATATCGTCTCCATCTCGTACATAGGCTGAGTTCTAAGAAACAGCTAAATCCACAGGAATGGCTTCTGTCCCCAGGTGCCCTGTATGACCTTAGACCACAATATCTCATCCTATGTTGTGCTGCTTAGCACCCAGACAGGACTGAAACCCAGTAATTGCTAAAAAGAGGCTCTGACTGACTGGTCTCGATCCAGGACAAGTTATCAGGGAAGCCATATGAAGTTATTTGACGGGTAGCAACTGACTTGAGATGCCAGGTATATAAGAGAGTTGGAAACATACAACATACATGGATTGGATTGGTTGCCCCTACCCATCCTAGTTTGTGGTTTTGTTGTTGCTTTTGGTTTTTTTGTTTGTTTGCTTGCTTGCTTTAAAAAGTTGCTCGGTCTTCCGCTAGGGAGCCCTGGGGTTGAATTAGGGGAAAGGTAGAAGAAGCTGAGGAGGACAACCCTCGATCCAGGACAAGTTATCAGGGAAGCCATATGAAGTTATTTGACGGGTAGCAACTGACTTGAGATGCCAGGTATATAAGAGAGTTGGAAACATACAACATACATGGATTGGATTGGTTGCCCCTACCCATCCTAGTTTGTGGTTTTGTTGTTGTTGCTTTTGGTTTTTTTGTTTGTTTGCTTGCTTGCTTTAAAAAGTTGCTCGGTCTTCCGCTAGGGAGCCCTGGGGCTGAATTAGGGGAAAGGTAGAAGAAGCTGAGGAGGACAACCCTATATGAAGACCAGCAGTCTCAACTAGCCTGGACCCCGGAAACGGACAGTGAGCCAACTGGGCAGCATACACCAGCTGATGAGGCCCCTGACACATATCAGCTGAGGACTGACTAGTCTGGCCTCAGTGAGAGAAGACGCACCTAACCCTCACCCAACCCTCGAGAGACTTAAGGCCCCAGGGAGTGGGAGAGTGGGAGGGTCTGGTGGGTTGGGGACATCCTCTTGGGGGGGTGGGGGGTGGACGACTGTAGGGGGTTAGCGTCTGGACTGTAAAGGAAAAGTAAAGAATAAAAAATAAAGTCTTGTCCCCCGCTGACATGGTTTAGATTCTGAACCCAGCCACCTCCCTAATATATCAGCTATCCCCTTTTTGAAAAAAAAAAAAAAAAAAAAAACTTTTGTTGGCTGGAACTTGGTTTTCATGGTGCATTATTCCCAATCTCAGACCGTAGCATTTTCTTTTTTTTTTTTTAAATAAATTACATTTTAAATGAATTGTCTGTGTGTGTGTGTGTGTGTGTGTGTGTGTGTGTGAGAGAGAGAGAGAGAGAGAGAGAGAGAGAGAGAGAGAGAGAGCGCCATGCTGCAAATGTGGAGGTCTGAGAACAATGTTTAGGAACTGGCTCTTGAGTACTAAACCCAAGTCCTCGGATTTTCAGTCAGGTCCTTTACCTGCTGAGTCATTTCATTTCAAGGGCCTTCTTCTTAATTCCTTTCTTAAAATTATCACATTTATTTCTTATGCATTTGCATGCATGTTCATATGCGTGTATGTGCGCACGCGCTGGGGGGTTGGGGGGCGCAAGTGTGGCGGTCAGAAAACAATTCGCAGTCCTTGATCTCTTCCCGCTGTATGGGTCTAGGGGTTGAATTCAAGTGTTTGGCCTTGGCATCAGACCCTCTTACCAGCTCTCTCTTTATTTTCTCTACTCTCTTTTCTCTCTTGTAAAAGTACAGGGCTTTCCTACGCCGGCCCTTGCTCCCAAATGATAGAGACCTTTACATTTTTCAATAAGGCTCTTGCACTATAGGCGGACAGATTCTGATCTATTCTAACCTGACTATGCTGGCCTGGCCTACTTCCCAGTCACTTCCCAGCCACTGTGGCGTTACTTGCCATCTTGGGTCTCCTCCTGGCCTCCTCCTTTATCCAATTCTCAATGGCGACTCCTTGGCGACCTTCTCCAGTTGACCTCCCTTCCTTCTTCTTTCCACCCGGACCCGCCTCACTGGAATCGGAAGTCCCACCCCTTCCTCTCCTGCCAGCCATTGGCTGATCATCTCCGTATTAACCAATCAGAAGTGACTGAAAACAACTTTTGCATATCCTTAAGACCCTAGACAGTTGACCTCCAACTGTCGCAGTAATCAGCACCTGAATACACAGTGCACAAAAGAAAAAATAAAAAAAGATGCCCCCCCTCCCCAACCTCTCCTCTCCTCTTCTCCTCTCTCCTCTCTCCTCCCCTCTCCCTTCTCCCCTTTCCCCTCACCTCTCTCTTCCTCTCCCCTCCTCTCTTTTCATCTCTGCCCCCTGCTTCCTTTTTAGAAACAGGGTCTTGCTGGGCATGGTGGCTCACGCCTTTAATCCCAGCACTCAGGAGGCAGAGGCAGGCAGATTTCTGGAGGCCAGCCTGGTCTACAAAGTGAGTTCCAGGACAGCCAGGGCTATAAAGAGAAACCCTGTCTCGACACCCCCCCCCCCCCAAAAAAAGAAAGAAAACAGGGTCTTACTATGTATCTCAGGCTGGCTTCAAATTTTTGATCCTTTAACCTCAGTATCTAGAATTCTGGACCGTACAATGCCACCACACTTAGCATAACATCTTTTCTTATACTTAGTTTTAAATATGCTCTTTAAAACATGGAATACCGAGCAGGGCGTGGTGGTGCTCGCCTTTAATCCCAGCACTTGGGTGGCAGAGGCAGGCGGAATTTCTGAGTTTGAGGCCAGCCTGGTCTACAGAGTGAGTTCCAGGACAGCCAGGACTATACAGAGAAACCCTGTCTCAAAAACAGAGAAACCCTGTCTCAAAAACAAACAAAAAACAAAACAAAACAAAAAAACCCCAACAATAACAACAACAAAAACCAAGCATGGAATGCCAGCAATAAGTCTATCAAGCAATCATTGTGTTTGACATAATCTAAGACTATAAAGTTAAGGAGACTCTTTAAACCTTGCGGGGCGACAGTTGCTCAGAGCTCCTCCCACTTAAGAGTGTTGATGCTGCCAGAGCACACTAGAGGGTTGTAGTAAAAGTGACAGAAAAGCTTGAGCAACAGCCAGAGACCCATGATAGCAGTCCAGAAAATGACTTCTCTGTCTCTAGGAAATAGTGTGTTACACAAAGCGGTCAGGCTGGGCTCCTGGGGAGCACGTGTGTTCCCAGATTCTTATCATCTCACGTCTGATCCTCTAGGACAAGGGTGAGACAGGCTCGCCACCGGAGACAAAAATTCCACCTGTCACTCAAACAAATGATAAGGTCTGACATTTCTTACAGCTTTGAAAGAGAGACTTAGAGGGGAGTTGTCGCTTTCTGATCCATGTTTGTTGAACCAGAGGTTTTACTGACAGGGCAGAGATAAAAACAAGAAAGAGGAGGATTTGACAAGGAGCAGATGAGGGCTAGTTTGATGGTATCAAGTGACCAATCACATTACAGTAGAAACGCTCATAGAACACCCATACTCTACCATGAGCCATTCTTACTTAAAAGATAAACAAAAATATATCTCCCAAAATATATATAATTTAAAAGCATAAGTGATTCTTTGAAATGTACATATTTTTGATGCTCTTAACTATACATATTTAAGTTGTCAATTATCATCCAATCACACCACCATTTCTTTCTTTTTTTAAAGATTTATTTATTATTATAAATAAGAACACTGTAGCTGTCTTCAAACACACCAGAAGAGCGTGTCAGATCTCATTATGTGTGGTTGTGAGCTACCATGTGGTTGCTGGGATTTGAACTCAGGACCTTTGGAAGAGCAGTCAGTGCTCTTACCTGCTGAGCCATCTCGCCAGCCCCACACCTACCATTTCATAGTCACCACATGTGTAGGTGCAAGTGGCAACATATGTGTATCCAGAACACCCAGGTTCTACTCCTTCATTGTTTCAGTACAATTTTACAAATATATTTCAATATTACTAACCAGTCTTCATGTAGTACTTTAGATATTTAGATGAAATTTACTGTTTACCCACAATTTTTCAAAAGAATAAACAAAAATCCAAATCATTAAGGGTTTCTTTTTTTTTTTTTTTCTGAAATTCTCAAGAGCATATACTATTATCTCTGAGATTGCTGCACACATGGTCACCAAAAAGAAAGTTTGAAGTTACTTGGCTAAACAAGCCAACACGCAGCCAGTGGCTAGTCAATGCCCCAGAGAGTAGAACTCGTCAAGGTCTCAGATGAAGCACTGAGAGCGTTCAGAACATTCATCTACTGACCACCTCTGGTGGCCTCTCGCATTCTCTGTCAGTTGACTGCGTTCAATGAGTTTCCCCCGAGTGGTTAAGGAACTCTTGATCCTTGAGCCTCTCATTGGCTGTCCCCATCAGATCCTGAGGTGATGTAACACAAGGAAGTGTGCCTCCTGGGACTGTTGCCGGGTGACCATGACATCATAGATTAGCCCAACAGAGTCTGTCTCAAGATGTCTCAAACATTGCTAGACAGTTTAAATCAGAAGGAGTTGACGGAAACGTCATGTACAATCGAAATCCAGGCAGCATTCATTCTTTCCTCCTTGGCGACTTTCTTCGGGGGACTCATCATCTTGTTCCTTTTCAGATTAGCCTTGAAAAGCTCAAGAAGTTGGAACTATGTCAAGGGGCCAAGAGGATTCTTGGTCAGTTTCCTTGTCTGGGACACCTGTGTGTGAAGATTGGCAAAGCTTGTTGACCATGTATGAGGATGGATGTACCAGAGTCTCTGTTCTGAAAAAAGAAAAAACAAAACAAAACAAAACAAAATCTTCCATGTGCATTGACTACAAACCTGTTTCAAATCTTAAAAAGACAGTTAAGGTCAAGTGTGGTACTTTATGGATTAATCCCAGCACTTGAGGCAGGAGGATTGATGTGAGTTTCAGGCCAACCTAGGCTACATGGATTGAGGAGACTCTATTCAGAGAGAGAGAGAGAGAGAGAGAGAGAGAGAGAGAGAGAGAGAGAGAGAGAATGTATATGTAGTATATAAATAATCTATTATAAATAAATTATATATATAATTTACATATGTATGTGTGTGTGTGTTCTTAGAGAAGACCCTAATAGTCTACGTAGCGCGTTCCAGGACAGCCAGAGCTACAGAGAGAGATTATCGCCAATGTGAGCCTGCGATCAGCCTGGGCTACATAAGATTCGGCTTCAGAAGGAGAGGGTTTTGTTAACTACTATAAGGGAGCCACAAAGGCACAAGACATCAACTCAGCCTTACCTTTGAATATACTTTCCACACAATTCATGTGTGTCCATATGTATACACTGCTCTTATGAGTTACATCAGCCACACACACACACACACACACACACACACACACACACACACACACACGTGGTAGGTATTTTCTGTAGCGTAACGAGTTCTGCAAAGGCTGATGCTGACTGCTGGCAAATGATAATGAGGTCAGATGATGCTTTATGAGGTTGACATATTAAAAGTTTGAAACAATGTCTCTTCAATTCCACATGACTGTTCTGTTTTTGCTGTTTGTTTGTTTGTTTGTTTGTTTAGAGACAGGGTTTCTCTGTGTAGCCCAGGATGGCCTGGAACTCTATATATAGACCAGGCTGGCCTCGAACTATGTAGACCAGACTGGCCTCTTAACTCATTTGCCTTTGCCTCCTGATTGCTGGGATTAAAGGTATATGCCACCACAATTGGCTGAATGGAAGAATGTTATTAAGCCCTCTATAGTTTGTTTCATTTTTTTACTTCTTAGACTTTGTTTTTGCTTGTGTTTCATAAATAATATGTGGATTTTGCTTAAATATGTCTTTAATGTTAAAGTGGCATAAAACAATGTAGCCTGAAATAAGAGCAAAAGGTTAATGTTATTAGCAATATGGTCTTTATATTTCTGTATTTGAGACTATCTCGTATTGAAATTCATAGGCTTTATTGATAAGCCAGTTTACTCTGTAATTGTTTCTACTTTAAAGACTTTAGGCAGGGTTGGAGGTAAGGCTCAGTGGTCAAGAGTACTGGCTGCCCTTCGAGAGGTCCTGGGTTCAATTCCCAGTACCCATGTGATGATTCACAGCCATCTGCATTTCTAGTTCCAAGGGATGCCTTCTTTTGGCTTCCTTGGGCACCAGACATGTACATGATATACAGACATACATTCAGGACAAATGCACATTTATTTATATAAAGTAAAAATAAATAAAACTTTAAAAACAAGACTTTAAACAATATAAAACTATTGGGGAAAGAATTCTGAGACTATGGGTTAAAGGATATGATGGACATTCTCTCTCTCTCTCTCTCTCTCTCTCTCTCTCTCGTGTGTATGTGTGTGCATGTATGTGTATGTGCACACATGTGTGTCTGTCTGTGTGTTCAGTGTGTTTGTGTAGAATTTGTAGCATTTAGAAATCTCTTTAGTTGACTGCTTCAGGAAATGTTCAGTCTTCATAGTATTCATTTCCTGGGTTGAGTGAGGTAGAAGGATTTCTGATTAATAGCATGATAAGCACCTCCCTCAACCTGAAGCTCCTCCCTCAACCTGAAGCTCCTCCCTCAACCTGAAGCTCCTCCCTCAACCCGAAACACCTCCCTCAACCTGAAGTACCTCCATCATCCCGGAAGCAGACTAGTTTCTCTTGAGCTCACTCTGCCCATTCTCTTTCTCCCCCGTCACAGGAACTATTCTCATCACGTAGAATCGAGGCTAATCCTTTGAGGAAACTTTACTTTCATGGAGTATTTCGTGAGCGTATCGAAATGCTGCTTTCTGCGCAGACCGTCGTGGGGCAAGTGTTGGTGAGTTCATTTTCACAGTTCTGGTGCTGGTGGACCATAGCCAGGAACGTGATTGTAGTCCCCCTCCGTATTAACCATATCATCTTCTCTTCCGTGGTGGTCTTAGCTATATCAAGCCCTGCATGTAAGACTCTCTCTTCATCATCCCACTTCACTTTTCTCTAAGTGAGCAACAGTATTAGAGTGTATACATACTGCTGGCTTCTCTGCTAGAATGAAAGCTTTATTAGTACCGAGTTGTGTACATTTTGTGCTTTACAGATAAATGAAAGCCTGGACATAAGTAATAGGAAAACATCTCTTGTATGCTTCAATTTTCCCATAGAGGAGAGGGGCTTAGAGTAAGTGGCTAATTTTTCTTGTTTTCTAAAAATGGGTATAGTCCAAGGATGACTGTTTGTAGAAGATATGAGAAATATGTCATTCCCTCTAGTACACAATCAACTTTTATGACCATTTATTGGATTTTGAAAGAATATGTGTTGTTTGATACCCATGCAATACTAATTGGGTTATATGTATATTTTTTTAAATTTTGTATTGGTTCTTTGTGGATCAAGTACCCCACAAAGAATCTCATTCATCTCCCCCTCCCCTCGTATCCACCCCCATCCTCGCAATCTTCCCCACAACAAAGAAAAAAAATCTTGCTGTGGAAGCTGTCATGTGTCTCAGTGTGTCCTTATGTCCACTCTGCTTTGGTTGCAAATGTTCATTGCAATGACTTTTAGTCTGGTACGAGGCCTCTGTTCTGGCTTCTGCTACTCTATCAATACTGGATCATCACTGAGACTCCTCTCAGAGATCCAGATGTTGCTCTGTGTCATGGGATCTGTCGGACCCGTCCTTTCATGCACTCCAGCAGTTCATTGATGGGGTAGATGTTGGGGGGTGAGCTGATTCAAAGCCCTGGATCTGGGCCTGAGAGGTCAGCCCGCCAGCTCTCACGATCTTGGGGCTGGCTCACTAGTGTCTCCAATGCCAAGGCCAGCTCTGTCCTGCTGCCCAGGTGAGGGGTAGGGCCCTGCTATTTCCAGTGTTGCAGCTGGTAAGGGACATGGCCAATACTCCCGCTCTCCTGCTCCTGGGCCAGTTCTCCTGCATGACATAGGTGTCAAAGGTGTATATGTATTTTCAATGTCCTTAATTGTTTGCTGAACAACTGAAAAGTACATATCAAAACCTTCATTTATGGGTTTGGGTTTTTGGTTTTTTTTTTTTTTTTTTTAGTTTTATTGAATGTCTTGCAGTTCCAATAGTTTGAATGGTATAGTCTCACTTGCAAAGAGTTGCTTATTAAACTGTCTTGTTAGCTCCCTTAGCCAATAAGGACTTTTTTTTTCTTCTGGCATGTCTTACAATATAGTATCAGCATAATATGGAGCCTACTTTTGCTTCCTTTCACCCTTCTGTCCTATTTTCTCTGAATGGTGCCTCTTGCAAATGTCATAGACCAGACTTCTGTTCTTTACTAGAACACATACTTCTTTTTTGGTTTTTCGAGACAGGGTTTCTCTGTTTAGCCCTGGCTGTCCTGGAACTCACTCTGTAGACCAGGCTGGCCTCGAACTCAGAAATCTGCCTGTCTCTGCCTCCCAAGTGTTGGGATTAAAGGTGTGTGTGCCACCACTGCCCAGCTACACATACTTCTTTTTTTTTTTTTTGACTTTTCGAGACAGGGTTTCTCTGTATAGCCCTGGATGTCCTGGAACTCACTTTGTAGACCAGGCTGGCCTCGAACTCAGAAATCCACCTGCCTCTGCCTCCCGAGTGCTGGGATTAAAAGCGTGCGCCACCATGCCCGGCCACATACTTCATTTTTAATTTACCAGGATTTTTCAATGGATGCTGGTGGACCAAGTCAGCACAGAGGAGGGCCACAGGCCAATCTTGGTCAATCATAGCACCTAAGTGGCAGTCATCTCTTGTCCCTTGGTGCCCATGCTCTTCTCAGCTGTCCTCAGTGCCACAGTCTGTGTGAGCTGATCCTCTCCAGTCTCCTAAGTTAAGCCTGGTCTGTCAGGTCAGTGCTCTCAGGCCTTTGAGGGATACAGAGCAGAGCAGAGTTGGGGAGTCATCTTGGGCCAGAAAATGTCAGCTGGGAATACAGGTCATAGACGGGCTAGTATACTTCCTGTTCCAATCTTGAGGTAGTCAGGTGTGGGGTTTGCTTTCCAATTCAACCTACTGTGTGCTGACTTTTTAAAACAAACAAACAAACAAAAAAGATTTATTTATTTTATATATGTGAGTACACTGTCGCTGTTGCTGTCTTCAGATACACCAGAAGAGGGCATTAAATCTCATTACAGATGTTTGTGAACCACCATGTGGTTGCTGGGAATTGAACTCAGGATCTCTGGAAGAGCAGTCAGTGCTCTTAACCGCTGAGTCATCCCTCCAGCCCATGTGTACTGACTTTTTATAAGCTGATTTTTTTTTTTTTTTTTTTTTTTTTTTTTTTTTTTTTTTTTGGTTTTTCGAGACAGGGTTTCTCTGTATAGCCCTGGCTGTCCTGGAACTCACTTTGTAGAACAGGCTGGCCTCGAACTCAGAAATCCGCCTGCCTCTGCTTCCTGAGTGCTGGGATTAAAGGCGTGCACCCGGCTTGAAAAACAGTTAAATACTCTTAAATACCAAGCCATTTCTCTATTCTATAAGATTTTGTCTTTGTTCACTGATGAACTGAATAGCGTGTTGGTGGTAAGAAGATCTAGAGATACATTTACTGAATTCGAGGAGAACTTGTTTGAAATCCCCAAACATCAATGAAACAATCCCTGATTCAGAGTGTTGGTTTTGAGCCAGATCTGAGTAAGTAGAGCCTGGAAGATGGATTGTGGGTTCAGGATGATGTGTTTCAACACAGAAATGGTTGCATGAACTAAAAAAAAAAATACAAAACAAAACAAGACATTTTTTCAGTTCTTTTTTTAAACTGAAAATTTTTTTCATACAATATATTCTGATCAGTTTTTCCCCCCTCAAATCCTTCCTACCCGTCTTAGTCAGGGTTTCTACTCCTGCACAAACATCATGACCAAGAAGCAAGCTGGGGAAGAAAGGGTTTATTCAGCTTATACTTCCATGTTGCTCTTCATCACCAAAGAAAGTCAGGACTAGAACTCAAGCAGGTCAGGGAGCAGGAGTTGATGCAGAGGCTATGGAGGGATGTTACTTACTGGCTTGCTTCCCCTGGCTTGCTCAGCCTGCTCTTTTATAGAACCCAGGACTACCAGCCCAGGGATGGCACCACCTACAATGGACCCTCCCACCCTTGATCACTAATTGAGAAAATGCCTTACAGCTAGATCTCATGGAGGCATTTCCTCAAGGGAGGCTCTTTTCTCTGTGATAACTCCAGCTTGTGTCAAGTTGGCACACAATACCAGCCAGTACACTACCTCTCACTCATCTGACTCCAAACCTTCTTTCTCTTTAGGAAGCAGTCAATAAAATAAAAAAACAAAAAAACCTAGAATTTTTAAAAAAGAAAGAAAAGAAAAAGCACAAGAAACACACACAGTGGGTTTTTTGTTGTATGTTTTGTTTTGTTTTTTTGACAGAGTCAGCTAGCCATGCATAGTGGTGCACACCTTTGATTCCAGCACTAGGGAGAAAAAGCTAGGCAGATCTTCCTGAGTTTGAGGGCAGCCTGGTCCATATCGTGAGTTCTAGGACAGTCAGGGCTGTGTAGAGACACTCTGCCTCAAAGAAACAAAAACATAATAAGAATAACTGAGATGGACTCAGGTGTCTGGGGGCTCCTTTGAAGACCAGGTTGACTTTGAACTCATGGAGACTCTCCTGCCTCTGCCTCGAGATCGCTGGAATTAAAGGATCGTAAATAGAGATCTTTATCTTTTGATGGTGACAAAACAACAACAAAATGGTCATAAATTAAAGCCTTTTCCCAAATACATAGCTGGGAACATCAGGCCAGAGGGTTATAGCAAAGTGCGACTATCCTTGCTTTGGGTTGATGTCTGGTCACATTTCAGTTTTTAGTTGGCGAAAGCAAGTTATCTACTATGTTAATACATTCAAAAAGTTTTGCTTGAGTCTAAAGGATTTGAGGACAGAGGCCCAAGATAATTTTGTCTTTGGATTTCAAGTCTCTATATTCAGCCTTATAGGATATTCACACACCCCCAACTCTGTTTACCCCACCCCACCCCACCAGAGAACCCCCCCTTCACAAGACTAAACACCGAATACCTTCCATACTGGAGAATTTCTGGGCAAGGGCATTGTGATAACACCAGTCCAGTTAAGAGTGCTTTTATGGGGGGCTGGTGAGATGGCTCAGCGGGTAAGAGCACCCGACTGCTCTTCCGAAAGGTGATAAGTTCAAATCCCAGCAACCACATGGTGGCTCACAACCATCCGTAATGAGATCTGGCTCCCTCTTCTGGAGTGTCTGAGTGTACTTACATATAATAAAATAAAAAAAAAAAATTAAAAAAAAAAAGAGTGCTTTTATGGGGGTCTCTGTGCCCTTAACAGGCTGCAGAAAGAGGTGCCGTGGCCCGCAAGAAGACAGTTCTTCTCAACACACACACCATTCAGTAGCCTGAGTTGGCTCAAGCTTCAGGAGTCTGACCCTGAGGGGATTGTTTTGGTCAGGTTTAAGCACAGCACAATTGGGTGAAAATGTTTCTGGTGATGACTAGCTCAAGTCTGTGTGCACAACAAAGCAAACAGAAATCACCTTGAGAAACGAAGTGAGTTAAGTATGGGTCCGATGTGTCTACGTCGGAACTCTTCGTAAAGTTCATAAAGATGGGTCTTTATCTATAGATTGGCTCATGGATCTAGGGGATGATCTGGGGCCAGGAAAATCTCTGGCCACATAGACAGAGCAAAGGTCACCAGACTAGTAAGATCACCCACTCCCAGCCTTCTGGGTGGATAACAACTATAGCATTTTGTGCCTTGAAGGAACAATAGCGTGAGTGCTAACATTCCAGGTTCCTCAGTGCTTATCCCAGCACAAAGACCTGCATGCCTCCTGCAGAGAGGCCACCACTAGCCTAGCCAGTGAGAGAGCAAAGACACCCATAGTCACAAGCATAAGTGGTTAAGAGAAAAGAACATAAGAGACCCATCCAAATTCTGAGTTAGAACAGAGCGAACATATTATTATAAATAAAACTCTGAATTTTATCATTAAAACTATATCAAACTAGACATATCTAACAATCTGTTTGTTGAGATGGGGTCTCTCTAGGTACCTCTGGCTGGCCTCAAACTCCCAGAGATCCTCCTGCCTCTGCCTTCTTAGTGCTGGGATTAAAGGTGTGGACCATCAAGCCAGACAAAACCCTGATGGTTTGAAAAGTAGAAATTACCGGAGGAATGCTTAATTATCTAGAGCCTACCTGAGAAAAATCATGGAAACTCACAAAGGTCACACCCAGCTCTGCCGGAGGCTTCTCGAAGGCAGCTTCCAGACTGGACTGTTCTGCAGGGATCTGCTTCCCATACCAGATAAGCTGGCATAGCAAGAGCACTCACTGTCTCCTCACAGAACATCTTCCCAGGTCGGGAAATGTCCTTCAGGAAACATCCTGGGCAGTTCAAGTCCAAGACTGTTGTTTATGAGCGCTCATTTCTATCAGGAAATGAAGCTACATTGTATTTGACACACGCTAAGCCCTCCGTAAACATTTGCTAAACTCTAGGAGGAGCAGGAAAGATAGGTGCCCCAGCTTATTCTGAAGTGGGCAAGAGTTAAAACTGGATAAGTACTGGTTCCCTTAGTCTACTTTTCTTCAGTGAATGAGGGAATGAATGAATGAATGAATGAATGAATACAGGCATAAATGAAGGTGTGAATGCTGAGCTGCCCATACAAAGGTAAGATAAGGTAAAGTAAGGCAAAACCATTCCCTCCTCTCCCCTCCCTGCACATAATAAAAATACACAGCAACATTGATTGACCTCATTTAAAATAGAAAACACAATTTTGTGGGCTTGTTTATTCCGTGCTGATAAAATAAACTTTCACCTCTCGCCTCTGTCCTTCTCTGTCTGTAGGTGATCCTGGTCTTTGTACTAAGCATCGGGTCTCTTGTGATCTATTTCATCAATTCAATGGAGTGAGTAAAACAACCCGGCCATTCCGGCCTGCTTCATGAGAAACTTAATTGCTTTAGAACTTTCTCTTCAGGGATGTCAAGTACAGCTCTGCTCTCACGCACACTCACCACATACCCCCTCAACACCTCCCCCAGAGAAGTCAATGAAAATGGTAACCATGTGGTGGTAGCTCTCTCTCAGTAAGCACTAACTCCAGTTCTGTTTAATAAATGCATGCCTTTGCCCTGTGTCTTAGTTAGGGTTTTACTGCTGTGAACAGACACCATGACCAAGGCAAGTCTTATAAAAGACAACATTTCATTGGGGCTGGCTTACAGATTCAGAGGTTCAATCCATTATCATCAAGGCAGGAGCATGGCAGCATCCAGGCAGGCATGGTGCAGGCAGAGCTGAGATTTCTACATCTTCATCTGAAGGCTGCTAGCAGAATACTTCCAGGCAGCTAGGGTGAGGGTCTTATGCCCACACCCACACTGACACATTCACTCCAACAGGGCCACACCTTTTAATCCTGCCAATCCCTGGGCCAAGCATATAGAAATCATTACACTCTGTATCTTGCCACCTCCATTGCTAGTGCTGAGGTAGGGTATACAGTTGCTCTTCAGACCCTCTGGGATGCTAAACCTCCAGGGTTGTTTCCTCCCTTGGGGCCTCTTAGGAAGGTGTTTGAATTCTAGAAGTCCTGAGGTATCTCAGAGGCCCTCATGCTTCAGAGACCTTTGAGGTTCTGAGGCTTTAACCTTGGATCACTCCTCTGACATCACCTCCTTATATAAATCAAGGCTAGGACAGCGGTTTTTTTTTTTAAAAAACTCGTGTGAATCAGCCTTCATGCCAAGCCTCTGAGAATTACATTAAATACCCACCTGGGATAAAAATTAAGAATTCCTAGCCGGGTGTGGTGGCGCACGCCTTTAATCCCAGCACTCGGGAGGCAGAGGCAGGTGGATTTCTGAGTTCGAGGCCAGCCTGGTCTACAGAGTGAGTTCCAGGACAGCCAGGGCTATACAGAGAAACCCTGTCTCGAAAAAACCAAAAAAAAAAAAAAAAAATTAAGAATTCCTAACATGCCTTTTAGAAGCTATCTTTGAATTTGTTTCAGATCCATTCGTTTGATCTCGAGTAGCCTTATCTCAAAGGGGTAGAGAGAGGAACTGAAAGATCTTATCTAGATAGATGGGTTTTCAACCAGAAAGGACCATATATAACCTCCGAGGCTCTGGATCCCCACATAACAAAATTGACTCTGTAACAGA